>JAOXNO010000024.1:6993214-7006680 GCA_028565335.1 Limnodromus scolopaceus
GCTTCAGCAGGGGAGTTGGACTAGATGATCTCTATGGTCCCTTCCAACTCTAAAAATTCAGTGAAATTCAGTGAAGCTACAGAAGCCCCAGCAGAATTGGGATGGGGGAGATGGGACCTCCCAATAGTGTTGGACATTTGGGAATTGCAGGTCAAACGCAGAATAAACGCTCCATATGAAGCAAAAGCACCATAAGAGGAGTGTGCAAAGTGTGTGTTTGTACGGGAGAGAGAGGTATGAAGACCCCAAAGGAACAATGGCTGAACAAAAGGATAAAATAAATGAAAGCATAAAGCAAAAGCAAGAAAACCGAAGTAGGTAATGCTTGTTTGGAGGGGGGTTGTGTGTAAATCCCAAGCCTTAGAAATAGTCTGCAATTTGAAAACAGAAAAAAAGGCGAGGGGGGTGAGTTGGAAGGGGAAAAAGAGACCGTGGTCTAAGAAAAACACATGAGAACAGGCAAAGAACCTGGAAAGGGCATGAGGTTTAATGAAACTTTGAGTCACCAGTAATAGCAGGGATGTCCACTGCTAGCTTGTGTAAACCTCTGATCTAGCAGTGACACAGCTTCTACCTTTTTCTGCTCTTGGTTCCTGTGATCTCCTGCCACATAGAATCATAGATTGAAGAATCATTCTATTGAAGAATTCATAGAATGACATCTGCCTGCTTTAGGCTCTGGTCCTGCCCCACCGTCACAGCAGCTAGTGTTTTGGTGCAGTGGCCAGGCTGAAGGGTCCCTGGGTTCTTTTGTGCTTGGGGGAGTTCACTGTGGTACAAATCATTTACGTTAGCTAATTATTAACTGTGTTGCTGTGTAACTATAAGCTGTGTTGCTATAGGGACGCTCCGCGGGAGAGGACATTAGCTTATAAAGTAAAGGTTTGCAGAGAAAATGTTTAGCGAAGAGCTTTCTCTGTTGATGTGGTCCGTACTTTGAAAGTAGAGAATGACGGTTAAAGAAAAGCTTGAGTAGAACAAGGATAATAAAAAACCCCCTAAGTTAATGGTTACTGTGCCACGTGCACACTATTTCCAAACAAAGAACTTCAAACTTGATGACAAAGCTGTATATAAGCTTGCATGATGAAATCCGAAGCTGGACAAACACAGCTTGGTTTACATTTATAGTTTGAAGCCCATAATCTGTCCAACTTCATAAAGATCTTGACAAAGTTGAGCCAAGTTTCAGGAGACCGTGGTTGAGTTATAGTTTCTGATGGAAACTATGTGGAAAGGATGGGCTTTCATGCCAAAACAGACAAAAGTTATGCTTTTGACTGTGTTTTACTTGTAAGTTTGGGAGTTAAAGTCTAAGCTCAAAGTAAAATAAAACTCAAGAGTTCTTGCCAACAAAAGAAAAATTTAACTGGAGCCACAGCTTGACTCTTTTTTTTTTTTTTTTTTGACAGTCTGTAGTCTGTGAGTTGTTTTTTTTATTATTATTTATTTACCGCATTGCCATAAATGAAAATGGAATACAGATTGTGCTCTGCCTTTTGTTTTCCTGTTAACAAACTTCTGGAAATGCAGCTTGTATAATAAATAAGCCTTAGCAAGTAGGTTTTGCTCTACAGTGTCTCTTTTGGGAATGGTTATATTAATACTGGCTCTGCTCTAGAGGAGGAAGTCAGCTGGACTTGTGTTTTCCCGTTGCAGATGTTGTCCTGGAGAAGGCCATGCATAAGTGCATTCTGAAGCCACTGAAGGGCCACATTGAAGCGATGTTGAAAGAGTTTCATACTGCAGATGGTTCCTGGAAACAGCTGAAGGAAAACCTGCAGTTGGTACGGCAGAGGAATCCTCAGGAACTGGGCGTGTTTGTTCCAACACCAGACTTTGTGGACGTTGAAAAGATTAAAGTCAAGTTCCTGACCATGCAGAAAATGTATTCACCTGAAAAGAAAGTGATGCTGCTGCTGAGAGTTTGCAAATTGATTTATACTGTTATGGAGAATAACTCAGGTATGGTGCTTTTCGTGGTTCAAGTTCACTGATACTCCAGACCTGGGCTTGTCTTTCGGTGGAGGAAATCAGACCAACTGATTCTGCAGATATGTCTCCTCCTCTTGGAACTCTCACAGCATCTCCTTGCCCTTTTGAGAGGGATTCTGTCTCTTGCTTCTTTCCTGAGATCTCTGATGCATCTGGCAGCACGTCTTAACAACTCTGCTTCACACTGAATTTCTGAATCAGCTTTAAAAAAGCAGCTTTGCTTAACTGTAGGCTTTTGAAGTTGGCTGTCAGAAAGGCTGTCCTGTGAGTCTTAAATCTGACACCGGTTCTAAAGGAGGTTTTGTTTGTTTGTTTCATTTTTTTTATATAAATTGTAATAGAGGTATCACCCTGTATTTAGCTATAGCTAATTCAATAGCTTGTACGCAATGTGACAACTACAAGGGGCTCTGCGTTAATGGGTGGAGGAAAGCAGCCTCAGATCCAGTGGCTTTGGCTTGCTATGCCTCTGAATGTTCTCATTTGGACACCTTCTTTCCTTTGTTTGGAACAGAAATCATGTGTATTTCTCCACTGTAGCAAGAGTCCAAACGTGACCTTGAAACCTAGATAACCAAACGTAACTACAGACCAGTCAAGACCCGCTGAGTGGTCAGCGGCGCAATTAAAATGCAGTGCTGGATGGCATGAATTCACAGGTGCCACTCTGTTGCCTGATGTCTTATCGTACATTCTGCGGTGGGTCACCAGCCAAGGTGAAGCAACGCTGGTGGTAATGGGAGAAGTTGTTCCCTAAGCAAGGACAAGCTGCTGCAGGTGGCTGACAGTTTTCTTTCTAAGTGAGCACCGAATGTGCAGCTGGGTCCGGTGCTGATCAAAACGCCTACTTTCTTTTGAGATTTGAGATGAATGGTGAAAGCTTGTGGCTGTTAAAGACCCCCAGGCACTTATTCAAGATTTAGGTCTGAGCTCCTGCCCGGGTTATTATTTCTGTGCAAAATCCTGCCGTTTAAAGTGGATATGGGAATCTTGGCCTGAAGTGCTGAAAACTCTTTTCTCCATGCTGCGTTATCTCACATGGAGTAAGGTATTTCCAACACGCAGAACAAAAATACTGAGAGGCTGCTGCTAGTTAACTGTTCCACTGAGGGGCTTGGGCTAAAAAAGCGGCACGTGCTCCTTGGGTTGTCTCGGTTTGTCATTTGAAGTTTGTAAAACGCGGCATTAAGCCAGCAGCTCTTTTGAGTATCTGCTTTGTCACGTGCTCCAGCCAGATAGCAGTGTGATACCCGGAGGGTATGCCTTAGGCTGGTGTAACTGTAGATCTCAGCCCTTCAGTCACCTGGACGGCTTAAGCTGGCTCTTGCTTTTGGTGGTTTTAAGTGAGAATCATGCTAGTTCTGCAATGGACACGGTTTGGCCAGACCCAGAGGTTTAGCCACGTGGTATTTTCTAAGCAGAAAGCTGAAATGCACTCAAAGTGATAGGAGCACAGACAGACCTAGGTATGGCATAGTCTCTGTGTGTTAGCGGTGTGCTGCCATCCCAGTGATGCTTCACCAGCTCGTTGGGAATGAGACGAGGCTTTGCTCGCTGATGTTTCTAACGATGCTCTGTCAAGGAAATGAGCTGAGTTTTCATGTCAGATCTAATAGGCTTTTATATTCGGGCTTCTTCTGGGATTCAGACTCAGAAACTGGTATTTGCGGCTGGATCCTACCAGAAAGTGGGTGCCATCCCTGCATGTATAAAGAAAATACTTCTTGATCATCTCTTGGCCAGTGATAGAGGTGCAGGTGGAAGTCAGGCCACACTGGTGTGGCTGCCTTTTGTGAGTTCACCAGCTGAGCTGATGCCAAGGTGAGCCTAGTCTTTAAACACTCCTCAAGGTGTGCATCATCATGTTTGTGCTTGTTGGAAGTACAGGATGAAGCTGGTGGTGTTCTCCTGTCCAACGAGTGTTAGAGGACGTTCTGTTTGCTGCACATTTGTAACAGGAGACTCTAGAGTCATACAAATGTGAAGTCAGTGAAGGCAGCAAAATAATGCTTTCCTTTCAAACGCTGGAACTGGTTAAAGGGTGTGGTTTGTGTCTCACTGTCTGTGTTTCCTTCAACCCAGGGAGGCTGTATGGAGCTGATGACTTCTTGCCTGTGTTGACATACGTCCTGGCCCAGTGCGATATGCTGGAGCTGGATACTGAAATCGAATACATGATGGAATTGCTGGATCCATCTTTGCTGCACGGAGAAGGTAATCTATTTATTTACTTGTATTGTCATTGAGTGAAGGACTAGGGAAGGAGGGTTCTTCCTCACAGCACAGTTGCTGTTAACCTTGAGTAGAAATTCTTTCAAGGGGAGTGCTAAAGTCAGCGGTCAGCAGTGTAACGAGAATCTCATAATTATTTCCATCTTCAAGTAAGAGGAAGATGGTTAGCTTCCTGAGTGACCTGGGAATCTACTGATGAGGGAATACATTGTTTTTAACCAAGAAGGGGGAGGGGGGCATCATGACTTAGCAAGCAAACACGCTGTGCAGATGCCAAATGTGGATATCCCTCTGTGCCTGAAAATATCCTGAGAGTATTTATAGGGCTGCAGCATTCAGTTAAATTGTGAGACACGTAATGGGACTTGAGTTAGATGCTTTGTAAAAACTTCTAGGGGAATTCTCTGCCCTTCTGGGGGACGTGCTGTTGAGAATATTGTCCCTTTTAATGATCTTCAATTCCCAATATTTGCCTCTCGCAAAGTGTTTTTATGAGCCCTAGAAATAAGTTTCACAAGGCACTCTTGAATGATGGCCAAAGTCCGCTAGAAGCGGGGAAATCGCCCTCCTTTCCATTTTCATGGTGGCGTTTTTACCAAAGAGGTATTCTGCAAGCCCTTGGTAGGCCCCCAGAATTTACTGGTTTATGAGGAAGTTTAAAGGTTCTTGTGACCAAGCTCATCTGTGAGTTTATATGTGTATGTTTTCCGTTCCTCCATTCCATATCTCTTGGCTTGCTGAAATTGCTGTATCCTCTTACGGTATGCATGAGAGAACCGTGCCAGAATTCCTCCCATTTGGCACTAGTCTGTTCCCTGCTTTGTGTACAGAGCATCCTCTAGTGCATTGTTCAGGAGTCTTAGCACGGAACATTCTTGAGATGTGAAGCTGGAGATCATTAACATGCTTGAAAGGCAGAAACGTTTACTGGGCTTTTAAGTCGTGTTGGTTTTAATGCAGCAAAAGAAGTCCATCCGTTGGCTGGCCCCATCTTTGGCACCAGCTGAACTTTACTGTGCAGGAAAAATTGTTCAGCGCTTTGGGGTTGTGCAGTTCAAATGTAACGCGTTGTCCAATTCGTCTCATGGGTCTTGCATGTTTTATGTATTAAACTTTTTGCAAAGCGAAAAGCCAAGAGCATGCTATCAGTAATACAGAAAATACTACTGTGAGCATAGAATGTGTCTTTGAATGACTCCATGAATAGACTGTGCTGCCTCTTAATTGGACACTCCCACTCAAATAGTTTACTTACAAGAAGAAGAAAAAAAAGCATGAGAGAGAAGAGACAGCATGTGTTTTGTTTCTCCTCGTTGTTGAGGACTTGCCTCTTGTTGAGGCTCCTTTTTCTT
Source organism: Limnodromus scolopaceus (assembly GCA_028565335.1). Classification (NCBI taxonomy): domain Eukaryota; kingdom Metazoa; phylum Chordata; class Aves; order Charadriiformes; family Scolopacidae; genus Limnodromus; species Limnodromus scolopaceus. The sequence continues at coordinate 6,998,794 of JAOXNO010000024.1, forward strand.
TATGACCTGCAGCTTCTTTTGTACATCGGCAACTGTTGTGGCTTTAATTTGTTCTCCACTCGTGTAATAAAGGTGAAATATGTAGAACTGTACATATCACCTCCTGAACTAGTTAGACTTTATGGGGAATGCTAAAAAGGTGACAGAGTCTTCCTTTTAAAAACAAAAGCAAACTCTTTGGGGTGCTTCCAGGGTACAAATCGCACGCACAGTCATTGCTTTATTGCCACTAAGGGTGCTTGATTTGAAGCTCCCGGACACTGGTAGGTTGTCTTTTACTTTGTTTATTACATCCAGGCTTTGAAGGTCGGGAAGAAAACAAGTCACTGTAAGCTGTTTAGAAGAAAACTCATGTTCCAACTTTGTAAAAACACTCAGGAGTAAAGGAGTGACACCAGTCATTTAAGTAACCAGCCATCCCCAGCAGCAGTGGACCCACAGTTAGATACTATGGCACCACTTGATAATATGGAGCACGTGCAACCACTGCATGTCTCTTAGCAGCTCGAGAACACACCATCCAGTATTTTGCAGGCCAGTGAGCTGTTATTCCTCATGTATAAATATTTCAGCAATAAACTACAGGGACTCTCATATATTTGTGTGTATGTATATACGTATTAAAAAAAATTGTGTTTGTACTTCTGACTGCGGTGACCAGTTGGAACTAGCGTGGTGTTTGTGACCACCCTGAGAAGTTCTTCCCTTGCTGTCCTTCACAGGAGGCTATTACTTGACAAGCGCTTATGGAGCACTTTCACTGATCAAGAACTTCCAAGAAGAACAAGCCGCCCGACTGCTAAGTTCAGAAGCCAGAGATACTCTCCGGCAATGGCACAAGAGGAGGACAACTAACAGGACGATACCTTCAGTTGATGATTTTCAGGTAGAGCTTAGGGCTACAGAAAAAAATTGGGGTTGATTGTTTTGTTGGAAATCCCCATTTGAGAGGTGTGATTCATAATGATTCCCTTGGGGCCCCAAGGTAAGTGGAGTGAAGCAATGCTGAGAATATGGCTGCCAAATTTGCCTTAGTTTTGAAGTCTTTGCACTTGATAATAGAGTTTGATTATGATGGTCTCAAGAAGACACTTGGAGTTTTCCCACCCTCCCTTCTATTTAAGTCATGCAGAGCAAAGACAAACCGAATCATATCTTAAATTCAGCTCCTTTGTATGCTTTACTGGTAAAAAGAACAAATCCAGATTTCCAGTGGTATAAATGGGCACAACTCCCCAGTAGCTAACGGTGGCAGCAGGCAATAGAGAGGAGAGGGAGAAAAGCTTGCCTACAGCTTTAAAGTTTAAGCAAGGAGTAGAGTTCTATAATATGGATGTCGTCTTCATGTTTGTTTGTTTGTGTTTTTTCCCTCCTCTCCATTTCTTACTGCTCTTCCAGAGTAGGGCGGTAACTTCAACTGAAGAGTAACAATACAGTCGGCATTACTTCATCTTTTAACACCAGGCCTGCGTGTCTCTCGTATAGTGTGCTGTTGATTGTCTGTTCAGATGCATCAGCTTGTGGACTGCAGCCAGGAGGATGTTGGAATCGAGAAGAAAGGCTTTACTCCTTTTGTGTTCAGCTGTTTTACGGTTCATACCACGGCGCAAAGCTGTCAGAGAGGCCAATGACAACCATCAATTAGATAGGACGTAGTTAAGAGCTTGAGAAATGAAGGTGTGGGGACATCAGGAGATAATTAAATGTTTCAGTTGAGGCTCCTTCTGCTTTATCGGTGTCCACGCAAATGACTACAGCAGAACGCTGAACAGGAAGGAGCTGGAAAAAGCAGCAGTCTTCCACAATTAGCCTCTCTTAGGAAGAGGAGAACTGATTTAACAGAAATTCCAACCTATGGCCGGTGCACAAAGCTAGTCCATCTTACTGGGATCCATTCTACATTCTGCTTACCGGTAGTTAGGTGTCAGTTTCAAGTAGCTTGAGTCTTTGGGGTTTTTTTTCTAGCAAAACACGACACTTCTCACAGAAAAATTCATCACCTCATATTTCTGCTGGCTGACTGAAGGGCTGAAGATTCTTTCGTCAGGATCTTGTGTTCTATTTCACCTTCTCTTCCCCAACAAATCAACTTCAGCCATGCTAATTGTTCCCGCTGGATGCGGGAAGATGCAGGGGAAGAGCTGGCACCGAGCGTGTCCAGTGCTTCTCCTTCGGTTGTCTCTTTTTTTTTTTTTTTTTGAAAGAGAGCCTCGAATCTGTAAGATCACACAACTTCCAGGCTATGCTTGGCACAAATTCAAGCGTTTTGCTGCCTGCTAAGAATGCCGGTTTCCTCATCTCCTGTCTCCACCTTCCTGCAGTCCTGAAATGAAGCACCTTCCCTACACCCAACGTGTAACACAACTTTAGTTCAACCCCATTGAACCAGGATGCTATTGCTGCGGCTCTGGGATGCAGCCTCACAGCCTTATCAGCTTTTAGGCTCCAGAAAGCCTTCATCCTCCATCTTCCCTCCCTCATAAGGGTGGAAAAGCAAAAGATCCCATATTTTGATGATGATGAAATACAACTTTTTATACTCTCCAAATAATCTTGATACTCAGTGTATGAGTTACAGGCATTTGCACAGACTTTGCCCTCTCCTTTGAAGCAGTCCTGTCCAGCTAAAAACACACGCATTTAAAAACAGGTCTTCTCTGTGTTAACTAAATTAGAAATTAAAACTGTAGCGTGTTTTGCCTTATCTGGGGCTGATTCTTTTTAATAATTTCTTCACTCTGGGTAACGAAAATGGATTAGTTCTGTTCGGTCAGGTTCAGTCCCAATGGTTTAAATGCTGTTGCAAAGTGTCAGTGTTTCAATCTGCAAGCTATCAAAAAATACTTTGTTAAAGAGAAGAGGGCTCTTTGGAACTTAAGTCATACGAGCATTTTTCTCACTCTTAGCTTTTAACAGCTTGTGTTCGTAAAATCCTAATTTTTAGCACTGTGATTTAGCATGCTTAATTTATTTAGCATACAAAATCCCAGCTCAGTCAATAAGCTTTTTTTTTCTCATTTTCATTTTTTTCTACCTCCTTTAATTTTACTGCTTTTTAGTCTTTAATTGCAGTTTATTTCCTTTTTTTTGGGGGGGGGAGCATGTGACAGCAGGCTGCTTTGTTCATGTATGCAAAAATGTTTTGTGGGTTGTTTCATTTTCCCCTCCTCATTGTTGCATTTATTTCATTATTTATTTTTGTATCATTTTTACGTTTTTATATTTATTTTTAAATGCTTTTTGAAAGGTAGAACTGCATTTCCTTGTTATCAGTGGGCATGTGTTAATTTCAACAGAGAAAAAAAGATCTAGCTTCTGCCTCAAGATCATACGGATTTACTCTGATGTCGCAGAGTAAATTTTCTTTCTGCATCCCTCTAAGTCTTAATTAAAAAAAGACAAAGCACAGAGAGGCTTGCTTTTTGTTGCTGACTTCAGTTCTCAGAGGACGAGTTTTGGTTTTTTCAGTTTCTGATGTCTGTTTTCTCATTCTACAGAACTACCTTCGCGTTGCATTCCAGGAAGTTAACAGTGGATGTACAGGGAAGACCTTGCTAGTAAGACCATATATCACTACCGAAGACGTATGTCAGCTTTGCGCTGAAAAGTTTAAAGTGGACAATCCAGAAGAATATAGCCTGTTTCTTTTTGTTGATGACACCTGGCAGCAACTGACAGAGGATACCTACCCCCAGAAGATTAAGGCAGAGTTGCACAGCCGACCGCAACCCCAGGTCTTCCACTTTGTCTACAAGCGCATTAACAGCGATCCATACGGTGCCATTTTTCAAAACAACGACGACTCGGCTGCTTAAAACCAGCAACCCGTCCTTTAATTTCTGTTCCCTGTTAACTCGTTGAGAACACCGTTGCTGGCTGCCTTCCTTAGGAGCTCAAACAGGTCTTAAACCACCAATGCCTAGTGAAACACGCGCAGACACTTCTAGCATCGCTCACAAAAACCCACGTAAAAACATGCACATGGCCAGTTATGCGGAATATTCCACCAGCGTGTTTGAGTAAACGGCCCCTGTGGCTGAATCTCTTGTACCACAGACTCTTTTTGAAGCATTTTATACTGTGGTTCTCTGCAGGTCTTTTGCTGTAGTGTGCAAAAAAAAAAAAAAAAATATATATTTTCTTACACTCATCCTTTAGCCAAATGTAATTTTGATTTAAATAGACGTACGCTAGACAAGGATTTCAGTAAACTGGCTGGTATGAGCTCAGTTTCACCAGCGTGAGTTTGACAAGACTGTCCGATGCAGGGCATCAGTTAACTCGTAATTACCTGGATGATTGCATCCTTTCCTAATTTTTTTGATTACAGAAAAATTGCCATGTTTTTATATATATATATCATAGAAATTTTATAGCAGTTGCAGGTAAACTGTCAGGGTTGGTTTTTGAAATATTTTTTTAACTATAAAGTATTCTATAATTATGCATGTGATTTTAACATTTAATATACAAGAATAAATCTCTTGCTGGTTTTAGAGTATTGCATTAAAAGTCTCTGGTTTCTCTTCTTTTACCGTTACAGGAGAGTTCTTATGAATCTTCTGTTACCTGTAAGAAGATTGTAACGTTGGCACTGGCAATTTCAGTGCCTTTATCTGAACTTGATGTACTGTTATCTGGATTATTGTTTATATGCATTCTTTTAGACAGAACTAGGGGGTTGGAAGAGGAAATTGAAAAGAAAAGGATGTAGAGAAGGGACAGAGAAAGAATGTAGAGAACCTAATTTAGGATTAAAATGTGTTAGTCTGCTGGTTCAGGCTCCTTGCAGAAAAATAAGCAAAGGAGGTTGGCAGAGAACTTTTATGTAAGCAGTATTGTAGATTTGCGGAGGGATTTGACAGCACCCATCCCAGACACTATTTGTGTTAGCAGAGGGTTAAATATATCGGTAAGGTGAAGGAGAACACTAACTGTTTTGTATAGTTTGTCACCAACATCAAAATGTATCTTGGACTGAAGAAGGTGGTGTAGCCTTTCGTGGTTCTTAAGTTACTCGGTGGGTGAGGTGTGAGAGTCAGTCCTAGGTGTGCAAAGATTAAAATGGCATTCGACGTGTTTGTTCTGTAGCTGAGTCCAAGATGACCGATGCTGTGGGTGACGCTCTGGACCCTGCTTAGGCCGATTAGGGCTACTCTCTTTCCAGGGACTTTGGGGTTCTCCCAAAACTCCAGCGCGAGCAGCGTTAACGTAAAGGCAGATGATTGCAACAACGTGGTGGGCAGCATGTGTATTGTACATACGGAGATCTTGTAGCATTTTCTTGTCAGTTTGCCATGTATATGAAACCCCTGGCACATGTTTGTATTTCGTTTTGTAAATGGTGAGTTTTGCACATAATAATACATTGTAATACTGAACTATCGTGTGGGATGTTGTCTGCTGTGGTTTTTGGGGTGCTGTTTTTATTTTTTTTTTTTATTTTTTTTTTTAAGAGATGGTTCACACTTTAATGTTTTTGTGTATCTGTAGACTCTGATGCTGCTGCTTTTCGTGATGCTCAGCCCACTTTAAAGTCTTTGCAAAGGAAGGATGGAGTAATACTATTATCTAGTTAGAGTGCTTTACCTGAAGAGTCAGCAGGCGACTGCTGAACCATTTATCACCAAGTTAAGGCTGACATCGAGCAATAAAGAAAATTCCCGTTTTTACATGATGAGGGCTCTGCTAGGGAAGAGAAGGACTGGGGCAGAAAGGCAAAATATTAAGAAACTCGGAGTAACAAAAAGGGAAACGCGTGCCCAAACCACCTCAAGATGATTCCGCTGTCTATTCTTGTGCAATTGTTTCTTTCAAAAATTAGAACATTTTACTCACTGCGCTGTGCAAAACACTTCTCACTTCTCGTAATGCCAGGAAACAGATGATGCAAAGGCTTTTGGAAGGGATTTGGACTTGTAAAAATAAGCTATTCCATCTTCTGATTTTGTTTGATGTTATGAAATGCTGAAAAGCGAGAAAAAAAACTTATAGTTGGGGTGGTCTCTTTTTATTACTCCCTCTTTTTGAAACAGGGAAGTAACTGGGAAGGCTAAAGGAAGAAAAGCGTGGAGGTAATAAATCCCTAAATCTTTGTACTGAGAGAAGCTTTACAGAAAAGTTAACGCTACGTTAGAGGGATTGTTTGTGAATTTGCAAAAAGTACATAATGCAAAATCACAAAGCGCCACCGGCAGCAGCTTAAGTCAGACTTAACTTCTTGATGTCGTTTCCCCGGGGTGTTTTTCTTATTTTTTTCATCTGACAGGCTCCCATCCTTCCTCCCAGCCTCAGCCTTCCCGGCCGGGCCTACAGCCCTTCTTTCTCCGCTGGAGTTGCACCGGGGGGGAGGCCCTTTCTGTAATTACAGAAAACTAAAGAGAGCGCAACCCCTGCCCTGTGTAAACCGGCAGGTTGATGAGTCTGATTTAAGAAATAAAATAAAAATTTAAAAGAAATCCAAGGTGGGGGGTGAGGGAAAGCGACCTCCAATCACGCTGCTAAAGCCCAGCCAAGGCTCTAATTTTTCGTAAAAGGCTGTTTGTTGGAGGGTTTTCGTGAGGCCGCCCTTTTCCGAGGGGAAGATCCGGGGCTGCGGCTGCCGGGGCCCGCCGTGGGGCCGGACCGAGCCGCTGCATTCTCACTCCCGGCCCGCCGGGGGCGCTGCGGCCCCGCCGCTCCCCGCTCTGCCGCGGGCGGCCCAGCCCGGAAACTGGGAGGGGAGCGCGCTCCTTCCGCTTCCGGTCCCAGGCGGCGGAAGTGGCCCTTGGGGGCGGGAGCGCTTCCGGGTCGGCGTTGCCGGTGCCGGGCCCAGCAGCAGCAGCAACAGCCTCCTCATGACGACGCTCCGCGCCTTCACCTGCGATGACCTTTTCCGCTTCAACAACATGTGAGCGCCTTTCCTCTCCTCCTCCTTCCCCCCACCTCAGCCCCTCCTGCCGCATTCGGCCCGGGGGCGGGCACCCAGCGGCTCCCCCCTTCCCTCAGCCGCCGCCGCCGCCCGGCCGGGCCTAGACCGGTACTGAGCCTTCATTCTCCCCCCGCAGCAACCTGGACCCGCTGACGGAGACCGTATCCTTCCCGCCGGGGAGGGAGGGAGGGAAAGAAGGAAGGAGGAGGTGGGGGGCCCGGCGGAGACGGCTTGATCCTTAACCCGGCCGCCCCAGTATGGGATCCCCTTCTACCTGCAGTACCTGGCCCACTGGCCCGAGTACTTCATCGTCGCCGAGGCGCCCGGTGGGGAGCTGATGGGTTACAGTGAGTGCTCCGGCTCCCCTGGCCCGCGTCAGGGCTCCGCTGGGGGATTGTAAGGCAGGAGCTTGCCTTACTCCTCCCACCAAAGAGGGCAGATTTAGTGTCGATCTCAGGAAGACATTTTTCATTTTGAGGGTGGTGAGGCGCTGGAACAGGTTGCCCAGAGAAACTGTGGCTGCCCCATCCCTGGAGGGGGTTAGGCCAGGCTGGATGAGGCTTTGAGCAACCTGGTGTGGTGGGAGGTGTCCCTGCTCATGGCAGGGGGGTTGGAACTGGATGATCTCAATGATAGGGCAGTGATGGTGCCTCTGTATTGGACACTGGTGAGGCCTCACCTCGAGGGCTGGGTTCAGTTCTGGGCCCCTCACTCCCAGAAGGACATTGAGGTGCTGGAGCGTGTCCAGAGGAGAGCCACAAAGCTGGTGAGGGGTCTGGGGAACAAGTCCTACGAGGAGAGGCTGAGGGAACTGGGCATGTTTAGTTTGGAGAAGAGGAGGCTGAGGGGAGATCTCATTGCCCTCTACACCTACCTGAAAGGAGGGTGTAGAGAGGTGGAGGTTGGCCTCTTCTCCCAAGGGAATCATGACAGGAGCAGAGGAAATGGTCTGAAGTTGGGGCAGGGGAGGTTTAGAT
>JAOXNO010000024.1:7248243-7259370 GCA_028565335.1 Limnodromus scolopaceus
CGGGGAGCCGCCCGAGGTAAGCGCGGCCCGGGAAAGGGGGGGGGCGGCGGGCGGCACCGGGTCCCATCCTCGGGTCGGGCCCCCTCCTCGGCCGGCGGGTAGGGCCCGGGGAGAAGGGGGGGGGCTTGGGACAGGCAGGGCCGGGGGTGTCCGTGTCCCCGGGCACCCCGGGGGGACGCAGCCTGCGGTGGGATGCGCTTTGCCGTGACGGGAGGCAGAGAGCGGGGTGGCCCCCCCCCTGCTCCGAGCACGGGGACCGGGCAAGCCCCGGTTCGTCAGGTGGGGCCGGGGCTGTCCCCGGCTCCTCCTAAAGCTTGGCGAGACCGAGGGGGTGACACGCGGGGAAGACACCCCCCCAGCTGTGTAGGGCACTCCAGATGTGCCACATCCAGCCCTTCCCCCGTGCCTGCTTGATGGCTCCCCCTTAGAGGCACCTGGGGCTGGGCAGGCTTGGGCTTCGCTGCCTCCCTCAACATGCCAGGATGCTCCTGGACCCGGGGATGCGGGACTGCGCGGGACACCTGCCCCCCTTGCCCAAAAAGGAGGAGCTCAGGTGGCTTGTGCCCAGGAACCCTGTGTCAGCGCCAGCGTGCAGCGGTGACCCTTAACCCCCACGGTCGCCATCCTGCTCTATGGTCAAGTGCCACCCACCGGGTGACGGGGATGGCATCCCGGGACCCTCGGCACGGCCCAGGTGTGGCTGAGCGGGCGTCCGCGCAGGCAGCTCATCGTGCGGCGCCGTGCCCACACAGCCAGCAAGGCCAGCTCCATCCTCCATTTCAGCCGGGGGGCTGGCTCCCCTCCAGAGCAGCTGCCGAGCCCTTGCCTGGTGAGGCCCCAGACTCCCGGCCTCCCTCCGTCTCTGGCAGCAGCTGCCCGCAGCTGTGCTTGGCCGGGGAGGGGGAGGGAACCTGACAGCCCCCCCCCGGTGCCATCCCAAGACGGTCAGGGTGCTTTCGGGGACCGCCCTTGAGCGCCCAGCTGAAATTTGAGGGGCCTGTTGCAGAGCTCCTCGTGTCCCGGGAGCTGCGGGGCTGGGTGCTGCTTTTTTCCTCGCTTGCGGTGCTGGGGCAAGGGTGGGCACGGGCAAAGGGCTGGAGGCACAAGCTGGTGTGGGGAGCGTGAGGCTGAAGGAAGCTTGAAGACGTTGGGCTGATTTCTTCCCTCCCACCCCAACAGGACAGCCGGGCTAAAAATAATCCGTTGCCTCATGCTGTGCATGAAAATAAAGGAGACTAAAAAAAAAAAAAAAAAAAAGAGAGCGGTCCCGGATCGTAGCAGTTAAGGACCCGTTTGGTTTAAAAGCATAGATATGGTCTTGTGTGCCGTGGGGTGGAGAATGTAACCGGTGCCACTGGCTGGGAAATCCCATGGAAAATAAGGCGTATATCCATCACGGTAGCAGAGACTAACCAGAGTGGTGAGCTACTGGAAAAGGCAGTAGCAGCCCGAGTGCTTGAAGGCTGTCCCGCCTGCCCCACCACGTCCCCATGGGTTTCAACCAGCACGTGCCACCAGGGTGGCCTGGCCAGGAATCACCAGGCACACAAAATGGGAGAAGAGTCTCTGAAACCCCCTTCCCACCTTCTTTCAGCCATCCGCAGTTGTTGGGGGGGGAGGTAGAAGGGGGCCCAAGAGTAGGGATGGGGAATCCCAGCAACTCCCTGACGACCCTGCCTGTTCCTCCACGCAGGATGGTTCCCCCACCACCTGTCAGCAAGCCCCACGTGTGCCTCTCCACTGTGCTCATCATGACTAGCCTCGTCCTCATGGACGCCTACCTGGTGGAGCAGAGCCAGGGCTCCAGGAAGCTGGGCATCTGTGTCATGGTGGCAGTGGGTGACTTGTGCTTCCTGCTGGTGCTTCGCTACGTGGCCATCTGGGTTGGGGCAGAGGTAAAGACAGCTAAGCGGGGCTACGCCATGATCCTCTGGTTCCTGTATGTCTTCGTTCTGGAGATCAAAGTCTACTTTGTGTACCAGAACTATAAAGCTGACCGGAAAAGCCTGGATCTCATAGCCCGCAAAGCGCTGACCTTGCTACTCTCCATCTGCATCCCAGCCCTCTACGTGTTGTTGGTGGCCACGGAGCACATGGAGTACGTCAGGACATTCAAGAAGAAAGAAGATCTCCGAAACCGCCTCTTCTGGGTCATTGTGGACATGCTGGACGTGCTGGACATCCAGGCCAACCTGTGGGAGCCCCAGAAGAAGGGGCTGCCCCTCTGGGCTGAGGGCATCATGTTCTTCTACTGCTACATCTTGCTCCTGGTCCTCCCTTGTGTGTCCCTCTGTGAGATCAGCATGCAAGGGATCGGCATCATGCCGCACCGGATGATGCTGTACCCCATGCTGAGCATGCTCACTGTCAACATCACCACCATCTTCATCCGAGGCAGCAACATGATCTTCTTCAGGGATGCCCGGGTCTCCAGCATCTTCATGGGCAAGAACATGCTGGCCATTGGGCTGAAGGTCTGTACCTTTGTGCAGTACCAACGGCACCGGCACCACACGCCCCCGGGGCCGGATCCGGCCCTACCTCACAGCTCCCAGGCCCAGCCCTCCCCGGGGCTCCACAAATCCCGGGACCAGCCTGCCTGCCCGGAGGAGCTGGCCCAGGACAACACGTGACAAGCCAGCAGGAGCCACAGCCTGGGCACCACCACGCCTGGCTGTACCTACAGACCCGAGGTGGGCTGCTGAGCTCCCCGCCTGGACAGAGGGCAACCACCCTGCTCCCTCCCCTCCCTGGGCAAAGCTGCTCTGGTCCCCAAGGGTCATCGCATGGCGGGGGTCCGTAAGGCCACAGAGCAGTTTGGGACCACAGCACCCCACCGAGCGAGACGGGCAGCAGAGCGGAGGAGGCCATGCCACGTGCCATGGTCCGGCTGGGGGCAGGCGGGCTCCCCCCATCAGCGCTCCCCCCACGCAGCACTGCCCTCTGGCCAGCCAGGGCTCAGGCCACGGTGGCTGCGCAGGGACACTGGGGGTCACCCGCTCTGCAGTTGGGGTCGGGTCTGGCTCTCGCTCGGTGCTTGGCAGCAGCCTGCTCCCCGCTGCCCGAGCTGGGGTCCCCCGTCCTGGGGGAGCAAGGTCCGGACCTCCCCCTGTCTGTCACCCCTCAGCCAACTTCAAGCCCGGGGTGGGGACGACAAGAGGGGGTGACTGTCCTTTTTTCGTATCTCCCTCTTTGCAATAAAAGACCTGAGCCCTGCAGCCTCCTCCTGTCTGTGTCCCTGCCAGCAGGCAGGTCCCCCCCGGCTCCCATGGGTGCCTGGAGCACATCTGGGGTGGGGAACTCGCTCGGTGACAGCATCCCAGGCACCTGGGTCTGAAGCCATTCCTCCTGGCCAGCAGCTGGGAGAGGAGAGGAAGGTCCTTGTGAGAGTCTAGTGGGCTCTGAGGGTGTCACTGGGGGGGGGGTTACGTGTGGAAGCTTTGTCAGCCATCACTGCCTGTGCAACCAACTGCAGGTACATCAACTGGTGCCAGCCATGCCCAGTGGCTGCCCTCCCCCAGGGACACCCATAGCACACCCCCACGCTCCACCTGGAGGGATGCCAGAGCAGGTCTGGCAGAGTCACACTGCTGGGACAGCAGTAGAAATGGAAGGAAAATAACCCAACTGACTCCTTCAGACTGGGAGGCCACTGGGAAGAGCAGCTCCCCCGACAGTAGAAAGTTCTGGAGATGTTGGAAACATCTCCTCCTGTTGGAGCTGGTGTTGCCATGCTGCCACCTGCCCCAGCACCCAGTGTCACCACAAGATTGTCTAAGCTGGGCAATGCCCCGGGGCTTCCCCCTGACTGACAAAGCCTCCATACGTGCTTGAGGCCATAGTCGTTCCTCAGAAGCAGGTGACATCCCAGAAAGGATGTCCTCCTTGCAGACGGGCCTCAGCAGGAAGGAGCCACTTGGCTCCAGATAGGCAGGAGGGGAAAGCAGGACCACTCGAGGGGTGCACCATGTTGCTCCCTGCCGGGCAGGTCCTACCCGCAGCCGGGGATGGGGACATGTGGACTCCAGAATGGCCCCTCAGCAAGGCCCTGGCAGCAGTGACAGAGGGGCGAGCCTCCCCCAGCCCCAACCTCCTTCCCTTCTTGCATTAAACTACAGGTGGAGGTTTGTTCAGCTCTGGATTAAAAATCGAGACCACGAAACAGCAAACCAGTGCCACAAAGGGGTCAGGATGGGCTTTGGTGCTGCCACACTGCTCCCAAGGCCACTCCTCTGGAAGGCACCACAGGGATGCAGCGGGCTCTGCGTCCCACATCACCAGGCAAGAAGAGGAGGACGGAGCCGCAGGCAGGTTAAAGGCAGCGGAGGGTTTCCATGGGGTCTCTAGCCAAGCTGGCACATCCCGCTTTCTGCTGCCTCCCCCCAGTTACACGAAAACCAGTCAGCGGAGCAGAACTCGCTTCACCCACAGGAACTGCAAGCGGAGGCAGACGCTTCAGCAACACCCTCAGGTGGGCGCGATGGAGTTGCTCGTCATTCCCTCTCTTGCTCATTGCAAGGCCCTTCCCCAGGCCCCACACAGCAGCCGCCCCACAGCACGGCTGTGCCCAGGGAGCGCTCTGCCCTGGGGAGCTCGAGGCACACACACCTTCCCCCCAGCACACGCTCTGACCTGTCAGGCAGAGAGATCTTCTGGGTCACGTCCGTGTCCCCTCCTCGTCAGCACAGCCACAGGAGACGGGCAGTCAGGAAACGAGGAGAAACAAGAGAGCTGGTGGTCAAACACGATGGTGGAGAAATAACTCCTGTAAATACAAACACTTTTTGACTGTAACGGCACCGACACGGGGAATAAAGGAAAACTTGAGGTATTTTATTTCATACCAAATCGGTTTCCTAGAAGCACTAACGGCCTGGAGAGACCACCTTGAGAAGAGCGGCAGAAGCTGGCTGCGAGGAAGGGCAGCCCCACCAGGGCACAGCCCACACAGAGGGGGGTGATCCTCTCTCCCGTTACTCAGCACCTGGGAGACTACACCCAGGTACCGCATCTCAGGCTGGGCCTCCAGGAAGATAGATGTTGGATGGTCCTCTGGGCTGACTCCAGCAGTTGAGGATGTGACAGTTGTCAGAGGCTTGGAGCACTGGAGCAGGGTTTATTCACCCTCAGGAAGGGGAGAGCACCCCTTCCCACCCACCCCCCCAAGACCTATGACAAGGCTACTGAGAAGACAAGAGCCAGGCACTTCACTGAGAACAAGACAGTGATTATGGACTAAACCAAGGCAGGTTTCCCAGAGAAAAAAAAAAAAGAGAGTAATTTTCATCTTGAGAACCTGAAGCAGTGGAGGAGAAACCAAGAGAAGTGGCAACATTTGTCCTTGGACATTGCCAGACCCAACTGAAGAAGCCCTGGGCAACCTGGTCTGAAGTCAGTGCTAGCCCTGCTCAGAGCAGGCATTGCAACCAGAGCCCTCCCACCTGAGGTCCTTTCCCACCTCAGTTGGTGTCTGATAAGACCTGGAGGAGAGCCAGCGACGCAGAGCAGGGCTCCTGCTCTCCTCGCTAGAGGAAGAGACGAGCAGGTGCAAGGACAGAGACAGCCGTCAACACCACGTGCATCTGCATGGCAGACCTGTCACCACCCAGGCGTGGTGTAAACCACGAGTGAAGAGGACGTTTCAGCTACAAGAAGCGCTATTTCCTTCAGTTCAGCCTCTGCTCCGCTGCCTAACAGCATCGCTGTACAGGGAAAGGCAGATACTGGGAAGAGGGATGGCCACCTTCCAGGCCTGGCCAGGGCAGAGCGAGGCCCGGTGCCAGACAACAGCACGTCTGTCCAGCAGTCACAAGTCCTTCTGTGAGGGCAGACGGCGCTTGTCTTTGATGGCATTTCTCTTCCTCTTCTTGCTGAGGAAGCTCTCCAGCTTTCCGCTCCTCTTTAGCTCCGCGTACTTCTCGGCTAGCTCCAATTTCCGCTTCTCGGCTGTAGGGAAGAGGGGAGCAAGGTTTTTAAAGCTGAAACCCAAATCATCTCTACAGACCAGCCCTTTCTCAGCCCTCCCTTCCTTCCTCCCCCAGCTCCAGCCCCGGCTTGTCCCTCGAGTGCCAGCGCCAGGACAATCCCTCCACAGCTCTGGGGAATATTATGGACAACTCGCTTCCAGCGCTTGGAGTCCTGTCAGCAGTACCCCCCCCCCCAGGCCATCCCGCAGCACGTTCACACCGAGTACTTACATTTCTTTAGGAAGAAGGGTTTCTTTCCCTGCTTGGCCAATTCCCTCTGTTGTCTCTTCAAAGACAGCTCCCTCTCCCTCCTTTGCTGCTGTTTTTTCTGCGCCTGTTCTTGCTGTGTCTGTACCGAAAGGAGGGCCTGTGTCAGCGAGCGTCCAGGCAGGCATCAGTTATACATCCCTCTCTCCTAGCGCGTTGCCTCGCAGGAGAGGAGACGTTGCACCCAACTCACCATGCGGTTCAGGAGCTGCTGGAGTTTCTCCTTCTGCTCCTCGTTCCGGCATTTTTTCAGCTGCTTCTGAACCATCTGAAGGAGAGAGCAGAAAGCTGCGTGACCGCCTGCCTGCCACCTTCACTGCGAAAGGCCTTCGCGGGAGCTGCCCCTGCCAAGCAAGGTTCTCGGGGCCAAGGGACGGGCACACGGGCATCACCTCCTTCTCCTGCTTCTTGATGCTGTCCAGGAAGCTGTATGTCTTCATAAATATTTCAGGATTATACTCTCCAGACAGGTCATCAAATCGAGGGTCTCTCTGGACCTGAAGGCAGCGAAGGCAAAGGTATGAGCCAGGATTACCCCATCAATAGCCTGCTTGCTCTCACACATCAGACCTTGCATACTTTTTTATGTTGGTTTTTTTTTTTTTAACTAGCTATATTACGTATCCACCACGGAAGACACCACCCAGGAGCAGCCGATTGAAGGGAGAACAGCGTGAGCCCTGCCTCCAAACACCTGCAACTCCCAGACCAAGAGCTGGCTGAACGGGTGTCGTCACGGTGTCGGATTTGGGAATTCAAACCTATCTAGATTTTCGGATTACCTGGGTCAGGTCATACAAAAAGGGAGACACAAAAAGAGATCTCTAACTGTGGAAGTTAACATATTAAGATGATCCAGCAACGATAAGTCAAAAGTTATATTCAGATTACAAACTAGATGGACACCAGACAGTGGCCCAAGCCCTACCCTCTGGAAAGAGCCCCGTGTCACCTTCAGCAGCCCCGTTCCCGTGTCTGTGCCCGATGAGCATTGCTAAGGGAAGTCAGGTCCTGAACCGGGGAAGGGGAGCACCCACCTGCTTTCTAACAGAGACGACTTGTCTCAGAAAAGGTACAGGCTTCTTGGCAGACATCTCCAACGGCCTGAAAAAGAGAAAAGAAGGTACTTAAGAGGAGCAGAGGGCAGGAGGAGGCCCAGGTTAGCGTGTCAGGAGGTTAGCCAGACCCTCAGGAGAACACTACCGCACAGTGCTGAAACGGCAGACTCTCCCACTCAATCTGCTCTCTGTGGACATCACGGTGCGAAGAGGTGACTTGGCCAAGAGCCAGACAAGGCTACTGCAACCAAATGATCCATAAATGTGTGGCTGAAACAATCTTACACAAAACTTGATACAGGCCCACGGTATCAAGGGGAAACCCACATCAGTAAATGAACGGTACTCAGTTATTCCTCTCCATGCTCTCATTCATCACCCAACAACCCTCTTCTATTCCTGGCCCACCAACTCATCCACTCTTGGCTAATACTCACACCGGAAGGCGAGAGCAAAGTCAGGAATTTCTGCACCGAGCTGGTAGTTAACAAAGACAGGTCAATTCTGCTGCGGCCAGGCTCCGCGAGAAAGCACACCGTAACACAAGTAAAGAAGAGGTCAGCCCCCCAGGAATAAGGGCTGTACAGGTTACGGTACGTACCCCAAAAGGTCCTGATTCACTGTGAAGTCTCGTGAGGACCACAGTGACAACTAATTAGGTGCACAAGCTCTCCTTGCAACACAGGTCTTTAGAGCTTGATGCTTTAGGTGGAAGAAAGGGACAGAATAAGGTGGGGGAACAGGGTTTTACTCCCCCCATATTACTTGGATGTGGTGTCCTGCGATTTGTTGGTACACGAGTTATTAGAAAGATGAAAAGAGCTGTGAACCAGCCACTGGGAGTACCCCACCATGCAAAGATTACACCCACGTTCAGCAACACACTAACACCTGGGCAGGAACATAAACCATCCCACAGGTGTAAGTAAGTTCTCCAAATCCCACTCAGGGCAGCGTTCAGTGTGTTTTCGTGTCCCCTGATGTGGCTCCGCTCCCGGACGATGCTCTCGAGTCAGCTTTGTACAGCATCGCTGATGCCAGCTCAGTTCTGGGGGATTTCCCTGAAGTCTTTCTTTTAAGAAGCTCACTTCCATAACAAAAGCACGAGCGCAACAGCATGTGGGATTTACAGTGATGCATCACTTAAAGGATTAGGGGAATTAAATAACAGAATTATGCAAACCGTGTGGCAGAAATAGAGACACTACGTGAGGATGTTGCACTACACAAAATCCCCCGGACTCTTGGGTAAAAGGTAAAGCAGAAACATTATTCTAATCAACTGTTTACGGCAGAAAAACATGTATTCAGCAGAGATTCAGAAATAGGTTAGGGATGCCAGAGTAACAGAGGAAACCTGTCCAAATCACTTAGATACGACTCTGAGGACTGAAAAACCAGCTAACTACTGCAAATAAAGGGTAATGGTGTAATAGCTGTTACCGGGGGGGGGGCCTGTGTAGGACTGTAAAAAGATCTCATAGCTTTTTTTTGTGTCGAACACATTTTATGGTCACCACATCAATAGTACAGAGTATGCAAGTAGGAGGTGTAAAGACCACCGAGGACAGGGAAAAGTCTGTAAGCACCTTAGAAGGGGGGGAAAAAGGAAAATCGACACAGACAAGCTACAGATGAGACAATAGCAGAAGGATGAATAAAATTCCAGAACAACCGGCTGTCGCTGCAACCCCAGCCAGTGGGAGCCAGGCAGAAGATGACAATAAGCTGGAAGGGGTTTAGAAAACTGCCGGGTAACTATTTCAGCTCCCAGGAGACACAAGTAAAGCACTATCCTACAGCTTAAAAGAGAAGAGTAGTATGCCGTGGGTTAAAAGTGCCTTAACAAAGAGGGTGTGAAGGAATTGAGTGCCAATTTAACTATCAGGTAACAGGTGGCTGCTGGGGAGTTGAACAGGATAGGATATTAAAAGCTCTAAAGCAGCAACAGACCGTTCCCAAATGAAACACTATAGCGAAAGGCATTATTGCGTAGCACATTAAAGGAGATCTACAGCAGCTCCAAGGCAAGAGCAACACTGCCAGGGGCTCCCGGCGTAACTTCTGGAGCGCAGAAAGCTCACATGCACATTTTCCTGATCACAAAAGAATCTCCTTTACCCTTTTTTGTCTTGTTGCTGCTTTGCCGCGGCTTTGGTAGGTTTTGCAGTTTTCTTCCCACTGGTTGCCTGCTTGCTCCGTCTCGTTCTCGTATCACTCTGCACCCGCAGTAGTTCCTCAAAAGACATCTCAGACTGATCTGGAAGACAGCACAGGACAAACCTGAGCCAAAGAGATTCTCAAGGCACTTCTCACCCCCAAATTCCCCCAAGAGGGATGTCTCAGAGCCTGAGACAACGACACAAGCACGGTGGTGCCCGCTCTATACAACTGGATGGCAGAAAGAAGCCGCTGCATCTCTCAGCCTTTGATTTCTCTCTCATTAATCACTGCAGTCTTTAGCACTACAATAGTCGCCCCCTCTCTTTGCTTTCCCCTCAACCTGTCTTTGCTTCTCTCCCCACTCAGTAGCCCACACGAGAACCAGTTCAAAGTTTTTACCTGGCACAAAGAGCAGCACGAGCTCTGCGCTGGGCTACGTTTTGGCCCCGTTGCAAATTCTAAGAGGTCACATCTCCATCTCTTTCACTTTAACAGACTGTTCTTGTCCCATCACCTTTAAATCATCACATCCCTCACACCACGAGACCAGCCAGAAGGTCCAGGAAAACCACGTGGCCTATTCAATCTGTCTGTTAAGACTCAGAGAGAGTCTCTCCCTGCTGCACACCCGTCATAGCTTGGCTCAGTCTGGAACTAAGAAATCTGGGGTTCTCAGCACCCCAGAACGCCTGCGAACTACCGAAATCCAGACATTCAACCTTCGCCATCCCACTATAGCTGTAAGAATAGCTATAGGAATAGCCTACAGCCTGATTCACTGGGGGAAGAACAGAACTCCACAACAACAAAAAGCAGTTTCATATTCTAGCCCTGCTGTGAGCTCCCCACAGTGTTATTTACACCTTGTGTTTCATCAAATACTCCTTTTCTCCTCTGACCGCCCACTAGAAGACCAACACAAACAACAAAAGAAATAAGCAAGATCAGTTCTACCCAAAGTGCTGATGAACGCACAAGATATTCTTCTGGAATTTTCTGTTTCTTTAATATTCCCCCGTGACAATAATCTTTAGCACTTCTGATAATGACAACGTAAAAATATTATCAACAACGCTTTCTGGATTTACACCTCTGGGTGTTCAGGACTAGCAATCAGAAAACATTTCTTAAGGCAGCACTTGGATACGCTCGCTCCATTCTCTGGATAACGGCAGGGGCAAGAAGGACCAGAAGGGTTTGCCTTGGCTCACTTCTGAAGGGAAGTTTTGGCAAACACCACCTGGGTGGCGATTGCCTGCTCTGGGCCCCTGAGCAGCAACAGGCACACGGTCTTTCTGAGGCGTTGTAATCCCATGCTTTTAGCACAAACACCCAGCTGTGGCCCAGTAAAACCAATCACATCCTGCCCACGGTGGGTTGACCCTGGCTGGACAGCAGGTGCCCACCAAAGCTGCTCTATCACTCCCTTCCTCAGCCAGATAGAGGGAGAGAAGATATAAGGGAAGGCTGGTGGGGTGAGGTAAGGACAGGGAGAGATCATTCACCAGTTACTGTCACGGGCCAAACAGGCCTGTCTTGGGGAAAATTCATTTAATTTATTAGCAATCAAATCACAGTAGGGTAATGAGAAATAAAACAGGCTGAGAGAGCTGGGGTTGTTCAGCCTGGAGAAGAGAAGGCTCCGGGGAGACCTTAGAGCAGCCTTCCAATAT
>JAOXNO010000024.1:7342503-7358141 GCA_028565335.1 Limnodromus scolopaceus
CAAATCTGAGGAAGAACTTCTTTGCGGTGAGGGTGGCAGAGCCCTGGAAGAGGCTGCCCAGGGAGGGTGTGGAGTCCTCTTCTCTGGAGATCTTCAAGCCCCACCTGGATGGAGTCCTGAGTGATGTGGTCTGGGCAACCCTGCTTTGGCAGGGGAGTTGGGCTAGATGATCCCTAGAAGGTCCCTTCCAACTCCAACAATTCCGTGATTCCGTACCACAGCAAACTATTCTTTAGCGGTGTGCTCATTGATGAAATAGTTAAAATCAGCACTTCTGGTGGCTGTGAATTCTGCATGCAGGGGAAACAGGGCTGCCAGCATTTCATACTGCTGTTATTCAGTCTCTCTGCTGACTTGGGAAAACAGCACCTATGTTTGGCTTCAGCAAAGGCTAAATAGCACCGTCAACTGTAGGTGTAAGCGACGTTTATAGAATACAGGACTGACTTAGCTACAGCAGCTTATTCTTGCAGCATTTTTGAATTTTACCAGGGCTGGATTTGTCGCTCGTGTTTTGGTTCAGTCGTATCATCACACTGTGCTCATTTGTCCAGGAATTGAAGCTCATTCTGAAGAGGCGACCGTGCATTTGAACTACTCTGTAACATAAAGCATGTGGGCACGTATGTATAATGGAGTTGGATATCTGATAAATAAGATTTATGTGGCTTGGGCTAGTGCATACTGTAGTTGGTGTGGCTTTTCTTAAGTGGTTTACAAACAGAAAGGAGCAAATATAGGTATTTCCTTTTTTTCTTCCATATGTACCAGTAAAACACAATATGGTGGTTATCTAAGGACTTACCAGCAGCTACTTTAAAAGTCTGTGAATGATTTGGTTTTTTAAAGGAACTGAGTTGTTTTGTCTGGAACTATTAAATGCAATAATGCAGTACTAAAGAAGCAGCATGCAGTGCTTGGTTTTCCTGGTATGTGTGTTTTGTGTGGATGGCCATTCCTCTAATATTTGTGTTATGATGCATTTACCAGGTGACAGTGTTTAAGTGCTAGATGGTTATTAAGGTAGCGTTGTGTTTTGGGTAGTTGCTCTGACTCATTTTTTTTTTGGTCAGTGCCTCTGATGTTCTGATATGTTAGAGCAGCCTTAAATATAGAAAACCTTTATATGGTAGCACAGAGAATAAAGAAAAACAAATGAGCTTGATACTGGCATTGATATCAAAGCAAATTCTCCTATCTCATTTCTGTTGAACCCTGATCCTGGTGGCAAACGGTCACATGTACATTACCCTTCTCTTCTGTGACCTAGACCTTATCTGTGCCTTGTTAATCCAAATCAGTAGTCGAACTATAGCCCTGAACTATGTATTTTGCCATTCCCTATTCTCCTACAAATGGTTGTTTGCTGCAGACATTAAAACTTGGTTCTGCCTCTCTCTGTGCTGTGAAGCAGTGAAGGGCTGCAAATCCCACATGTGTCAATATCTCTTGTCTTCCTGTGTCGCTGGAGAAGCCCGCTGTCCTTCAGGCTGTCTCCTCGGTTATCTCTGGTATCTGTGCCCTGTTCCTGGCACAGGTCCCTGCAAGGTATGTTTTTGGCACCCTTCTGCTGGCTGTCCAGCCTGTGTGTCCTACGAGCTGGGTCTCTTTTGACTGAGTATATTACAATTTGGTGTAATTTTGGTTGCGCTGTAGTCGCCAGGTTCATTGTGTGCAGCTTTCTCAGTGCTTTTTCTTAAAAGGCAGAAAGCTGCTTTTGTGGTACCCTTTCCTGGCTATTTTATGAAAATACGGTGAGGTGCTGAAGACAAGAGGCTGCAGGAATCTGCTGGTATCGTTCCTTCTAACGCGGATGAATTTTACTGAAACGGTGAGTGTGCCCAGGTGTGTAGAATGCGATGTGTGGTGATCCTTGGTGCCACCCTGCCCCAGCAGCTAAAGTGCTCCATGCCTTCCTGTGGCTCTCTGGATTTAAGCAGCAGTATCTTTCCTTTGACAGAAAACTTGGCCATCTCTATGTAATCTGTCTTCTCCCTCATCCCCTTGTATCTCTAGGCATAGCCTTTTTTTTCCTGGTGTTACTTTATGCAGTCTTTAATGATTATTCCAATCTGGTCATTGTAGCAGGGACGACAATTTTTTTTTAATTGCTCTCCTGCAAGTTTTCATCAATATTTTCCTTAAGTATTTTTTTTTTTCCAGGTGAGTTTTGTGCCATTGTGTCTCTTCGATTGCTGTCGTCAAGTTAAATCAGTCAGTGCTCTTCAAGGAGGAAAGGTGCTGCTTGTATAAAGGCATTTCATCAGTCGTGCAGCTTTTTCACCAATTCCACCTTCCTGCTGAGTAGCTGCCGCTATTTCAGTTGTCCTTGATAGTTGTTCTTGAGCAAAGCTCTCAAAGGAGCTGTGAAATGGTTTCCAGTCACTTCCCTGTGCTTTCTTCCGTAGCAAGTACAGGTTGAATCACAGTTCCTCATTTGTGCAAGATGTATAAAACCAGCTTGCTCTTGCTCTGTGTGGGGATTTTTTGCTGGTAATGCTGGTAATTTTGGTGGATTTTGCTGGTTTTGGGTACGGTTCTCTTGAAGAGGATGCACAACAATATTTTGCTCAGATCTGTCCAAAAAAAAAAAAAAAAAAGGGGATTGTGTAGTTACTTCCACACACGTCTGACTCTCTTTTTATGAATGGGAACTCGGTGGCTGTGTCCAAATCCTGTTTTGTTTCATGCGTTGTCAGCCATTTTTGGCGGCTTGTGGCGAAGCGAGTGACTCTGAATTGCTCCCAAGTTTCCCAGTTTGGGGGATTAGCCGTTCAGTTTAATCACCGTCTTCCCAGTTTGCTCAGGCTTTGCAGCCGTTATAATTCTCTTTCCTTGTGCTCATCTTCTCCCCATTTTTTTTTTCCTCAAAGATGTATGATTCATTCAGCAAAAATAAGAAGACTACCTGCGATGTGGGGAGTTACTAGTTTTATTAGTACGGTGGGGTTTTTAATCTAGGATTATTATTTTTTTTAAGTCTTAATGATTTGTGAGGCCATTGTGTTGATGCGTACCTGACAGTTCCGTGCCTCGGTGTGTTACTGTTCTTTCTTCTTTCACCACGTTCGTCACTGACTTTCTTGTGTTAAACAGGCCTAGTTTACTCCCTCAAGCATCTCTTGAGGCTCCCGCGGGCCCGTCTGTGATCAGAATTTCTTTTCTTGGATCCATCTTTCCCATGAGTGAGTCTGGGTTTTCTATAACGGAGCACAGCGTTTTTCTGCTGCATCTGCTCTTGGATGTCATCCTACAGCCTCATAGTCTCTGAGTAGTTCTCTCAAGTCCCCGTGTTTTCTATGGAGGCCTCTGCTTGCGCACGCATGCTCAAGCGAAGACTCAGCGGCCTGAGGCTGCTTTCGGACTGAAGACTGTTTGCCCTCTAGTTTTTAACTTAGTTTTGTCTTGGTCTCCTTGAACTCCTTGTTTCATTGCGGTGCCATACTTCTGACATCATGCTCGGCCCTGGGTTGAGTTGCTCTGCTTTGATGGCTTATGGCTGAATTAATAAGTACTGCGGTGTTATTAATCGCTACTACTGTGTAATTCTTATAAAGTCCTTTTCTACTGTATGAATTGCATACCTCTGCTTGTTTCAGTACACCGAAACTTCCCAACATATGGGTGGTTCTAGGTAACTCCTGGGACCGAGAGGACTTTCTAGGCACCTCTGGAGTGAAGATGTCTCTCTGGAGACCAGGGTCTTCTCAATGTTGTCATAATCTTTTCTGTCCTTTCTTCTCAACTGGATACTACTGGTTCCTTTGGGCGTGCTGGTGAGTATAATCATGGGCTGGGTTGTTGGCCAGTGTGATGCTCTGCTATAGGATGACCAGCTAAACTGACCTTCTAACATCAGCACAAGTCCTAAGTTCCCACGTGTGCTTTTCCCTCTAGATACCCTTTTTTTTTTTTTTTTCTCTGGTACCCCAATGTCTATTTCTAGCCTGTTTTCACTTACGCAGAAGATCAATGGTCTACTTACGACAAGCTAATTTTTAAAGGTTGACTTGCTTTTGTGCTGTAAATGGCATGCAGTTGCTGAGCCAGGAATCTAGTTCTCTGCAAATGCAGTCGCAGGGCATCACAGCGAGTCTGTGGGTTTTCTCCAGGATGCAATATATATATGCGTTTCTTTTTGGTGAAAACAACATTATGGTCTTTTCATTAAAACTAATGATAGCAGCGTCATTTCCTCTCCAGAACCTGCTGCTGCAGCACGTGCAAGACGCCTGGTATACCCAAGCTGGACTTCTGCTGTAGATGAAGAGTCCTGCCTGCTGAGTCCAGTTTCCTTTGAAAGGCACCGTGATGTCCTCTTAGGAGGCTCCAGCTAAGTTACTTTTTCCTTCCAGGCCTTAAGGGCAGGTCAGATTATTTTGGTAATCGCGCCAGGATGTGAAATCAGTAAATAGGCTTCTCCTGCAATTCCCCTACAAAACCGTGGGGTTTGGAAACTGGGTGGGTAGCTGTGCTGTGTCACGTTGTTGGTGTTACACTAGCGGGCAGCTTCTGACGTTGAGTGAGAGCTTGCAAGCAAGGGAGATTCACTAGGGCTGTAATGTGAGAGCACTATGTTAATGTGGCTGTGACTGAATCAGTACCACAAGGAGATTAAAAGAAAGTACTTCTAGTGTATTGAAAGGGTAACAGGAGACCTGGGAGACTTTAAAGTCATTAGCATGAGGTGGAGTCTGTGCAATTTTAATGGTAAGAGTTAATTTGTGATTCAATGGAAGAAGATTTAGCAGCTAAATATATATACTAATGAAAATAGATCTGCCCTGTGGAAGGGAGTGTAAAGTGTAAAATATAACAGGTTTGTCAAGATTACAGCCTGGTTGAAAGAATCAGTCGTAAAATTGTTTCTCCAAAGCACTTGACTTTGTACTGTAGTTCATTTATTCTCTTGAAAGGGCTTGCATTGCTAATGGAGAGTGTGTTATCCGTATTGAAAACTGGTGAGAGAGAAACCTTCATGGAGAGAGAAACAACTGGGGAGTTATCTTGGGATTGATGCTTGAGCTCAAGGGTACGTAATTTTGTGTATCAACCATCCCAACGATGAGACAATTACTGTTGGTAAAACCGAGAGCAGGAGAGGGTTGATGAGGGCTGGAGGACAGGGCAGTCAGCGGTCTGGGGGCGGCTGGTGAGATGGTGAAAAGTTCACCAGAACACGGGTTTAAATGCAGCTGGCTGCAAGGCAGGGCAGCAGGGGAGAGTGCAGAGGTTGCAACTGTGGGACAGGAACCGTGGCAAAGAGTGAAAGTTGTTGTAGGTAATGACCTCTTCCAGCTGTCATGTCTCCTTTCCCACAGGCCTGGCACCAGTCTCGTCTATCCAGGAGGAAGGCTGCGGTCTCGGCTTTGCCCTTTTGCCTTGCTGACACGCTTGTCTCTTTCTCAAAGCAGTGAGTGTTGGGAAAAGAGTGCAACGCTGAGCTTCAAAAATCTGCTTCTTCCTTATTGAAGGCAATTTAAATGCGCAAGCAGAATTTCCTAATTTTAGACTGGGTTAAGTGCCTTGATCATGTACGACTATTGAATTGAGCTAAGAGGAAGGATGTCTGTGTTTACTTTGCAAATCAAAGTATTTGTTTAACCCAGATTTATTTCAACACTGTAACTCTTACCGAGTAGTAGAGCAATAAAAAAAAAAAAAAGATTGTTAGACTAGAAGATTAACTTTTAAAATACAAACACTTGAAAGTATTTGAGATAAGTCCCGCAGCTGCCCACTCCTTCTTCAAAGCAATTTATCAAACCACAGAAGGAGAATTTTAGAAATTGGAAGAAGAGCATGAAAACCCCAGATATCGAAGTTGTCTTCTGAATCTAGCAAAGAGCTGAAGCAAGACCTTCTAGAGGAGGGCGTACAGGACTGAGAAGTGCACGTAGTTCAGTCTTTGTGGAGTTTATCTTAGAAGTAAAAATCAAAATCCTCCCCTAGTAGACCGGCTGGTTTCACTCTTTTTGGGTTATTGCCATGTCTGAATGGATGCTGAAGGGCTTTAAGCACAGATAAAAGAATATAGAATTCCTCTTTTAAGATCTCTTAAGCCCAGAGTTTTTCTCTCCTATCATACTTGGGAAGAGATAACAGCATTCTCTGGTTTCCTCCCTCTTGTGTTGTAGTAGAGGCAACGTGAATAGCAAGAGCTGGTGTTCCTTCTTAGACTCCAAAAAGAAGAACCGATGGGTAGGTCAAAATGTGGTCCCTGCCTTTGGCTTGTAGTACAATTCTTGTCCATCAGGCACAGGATGAAGAGGGGCACCTGAGATTTCAAATATTCTTTCCTGTAGTATCTGTGCTGCTGCTCTGAACATCGATGGTTATATTAAAATCAAGCTGCAGCCACTGAAAATGCTGGTTAATTCTTCTTGCAAAAGAGATTGGTGTTGAATAATAGGTGAATTAAGGTCATGTAGAGCATCGTCTCCCATGTTACTGAAGGTGTGCAGAATAAAGGACTTTTCCAAGAAGGTTTTTTTTTTTCAGTTATGCCACAAAGAGTACTTTTCAGTGGTATATATGCAAGCTCAGAAGAGAGAACGATAAATGTGTTTACCCTGTCTGGAGGCTGATTTGCCTTCCCCTGGCAGTTAAGCTTTCCCCTGGGGTGACTTTTCTGAGATGTGGAAGCCTACACAAATGAGGGTGATGTAACTGGAGCTTTGGAGTCAGGGCTTCCAGGTTGCGGCATCCTTCCTTGTGGATGAAAGCGTGTGCAAGGTGTTTAAGAATTCAGTAGACTTTCAGACTTCCTTGGCATCCCTAGGAAGGGAAGCCTGGCTCTCTTTTCTCCCTGAAAGCAGTCCTATCTCACTTTTTGTGAAGTTTTGATTGGTTTCAGAGTAGCTTTAGGACACAGGAGTAAGGCTGACAACATCAGTTTTAAACTGCTGAGTATGAAAGCTGTGAATTGGACACAATCATTGGAAATATCCCATTCTCATGTCCTTGCAAATCCAGCAGAAAGCAGTCAGTAAATTTTTTATTTTTTTTTTTTTTAGTTTCTGATGGCTTTGTGCTGTCTCTAGTAAAGCACTCACTTCCTCTTTTGGTTACCGGAGTAGGGACTACATTTTGCTTTAAGCTTTGTGGCAGGCTGATGTACAACGCTGCAAAACATTCTGTTTCTATGCAGTTAAGCAGAAACTCCCAACACCTGCTTTTCACCTTCTTTGAGAATGTGTTTTCTGGCTCGGCTCTTCGGAGTTTTGTAGTATTAGCAAAGGCTCCGACTTTAACTGTCGTTAATATTTCAAGCCCTGTCCTTTTGGAGTCGTTTCCTCAACGAGATGATAGCTAAAGCTGGAATCCCTGAATAAAGCACAGGATGAAAGCAGGAACGGATTAATCTGCCTGGCTCTATGCAAAATAACCCCTCTGTTCAAGGTATGTCAGAGGCTGACAGCAGCTCTGTGTCTGTTCATACATCTGTTCTGTAACCAGGGCTGTTGCTTTATGGCCGTGTAGTGTTCGTTAAGCCTTCCTTTTTAAACAGGTCACAATTACAGAGGGCATTGTGACTGCCAGCTAAATGTAGCTGTGCTCAGCTGACGGTCAGCATATGTAATGTTTTGGCATTGTTTAATGTTCTTGTTTGCTTGTATGCCTCTAACAGGAAACTGTTGGCTCATTGTAATCAAAATGTATTACTAATGTGTTCTGCATCTAAAAGGTGGCAGTATCACTGCTAACACAAAAGCGGTTTTTTTCTTCAGGCTTCCAAGCAGGAATGGCTTCTGATCTCTGCCAGCAAAAGCAGAGCTGTCTCAGCTGGACAAGTGTGAGATGACCATCTTCATGTATTTGAAAGGAAAAAGGTCTACAGTAAACGAGTGAGACTTTTGCTCAGGTGATTTAAAAGAGAGCCAGAGCCACAGAGCCTGCCAGTAGTGGTAGGCTGTGAGCGGCTGTCTCACAAAAACTGTTGTGTGAAAAGAAGATTTCATATTCACCAAGTTGGGCAGCTTGGAAATACGTACCTGTTTGTACACGTGTATCCATAGGAACAAAGTCTGAATGAATCTATGGATTTCCTGTTATTGCTACAAGGTTAACACACACGTGCAAGTCTGGCTGATTTACAGCACGTTAACGAGTTTTAAGTGGTGGTAGGGGAGCTGGCTTAGATGTACTCTATGCTTTCTCAATTATGGTGTGCATTCAGCAGGCAAGTGGCTTTACATTAAACGGCATTTAGGAGCTGTGGTGGGGCATTACACGCCTAAGTTGGTTCTGCTCTTGAGCCTTTGCTTGTGCACCCCAATATTCCTCCTCCTGAAGGAGAGTGTGGTCGGGAGAAATGAGCTGTATTGCTTCTAATAAAAATCCGACTCGGCTGGTCTCAAGCTCCTGTTTTGCACTTCTGGTGCTGTTGTGGTCTTTTTGTCTTTATGTTCTGTTTTTTCCTCTTTCATTTGCAGACAGCTTTGGTTTCCCCTGCTCGGGGACTAGTGAGAGGGCTGTGCCTTTAATGTAAACCAGCTGTCAGCTGTGAAATGAGTAGAAAACTTAAGAATTCAGTAAACACTGCTGAGGGAGCGTACTTGTACCACAGTAGTATCTCAATGCCAAGTTCGACTGAAATCTAGTGTGGGTGACTTCAGATTTCATTAGTGTCAGCAGCATTGCTGGGGAGCTCTGGAGAAAGCATATTCTTAGAATTTAAACAAATGATTCATGCTGGAAAGGCTCTGGCGCAAACTAAACGGCTGTTGCAGAAGATGCATTCAAGGCAAGTCAACAACCTTAAAACCCTAATCCCCAAGCCTGCTTTCTGTCCCAAAAGTCAATTGTTCAATTGCCTAGGGTATAATTATTCATTGTTTGCTACATACTTAAAATAACAGAAGCATCTGCTCCTTTCTTCTTCAGACACAGCTTCCAGGTTAATCTCATCACATACAACTCGCACTAATGCTAATTCCATTTTACTTAAACACTGAGAAGTAACGTGGCTGTTGCTTAGGCTGCGTGTGTAAAATGTGTACATTTTAAATAAATCAGTGCTGTATTGTCGAATGTTCAGCTTGCTCTTGTCTCCTGGTCTGTGACACGTATGTAGATTTCATGCAATTAGAATATAAGTTATCGAGACTGATGTTCCAAGCTCCTGTCCCTCAAAGGACATCGGGAAGGGACAGGGTGCTTGAGGGGGAAAAGTTAGATGAAGCTCCCACGTCCCTGTCCTATGGGGTCTGTAAATGCTTGTGTGAGCCTTTCCCTACCTTGCTTCATTTGCTCCGCTCTTTGCAAACATGTTTCATTGCCAAAGGCCCATATGTTACCTGCAGGCTGCTCCATTATTTCTTAAACATTGTACACTGACTTGCCTTTCCCTCACTTTGTGGACTTTATTATTTTTATTTTTTCCCTGCTGCACTCTGAGTCCTTACATGACCCTCCCTGGCATTTCATTGCTATCCATTCTCCCCTTTGCCCTGAGTGCTGATGCTGCATTTCCCCTTCTTGTTCCACCAGGGTCTTGATTCTTGCGGGTCCAAGATCCTTCCCTATTCCACAAACTGAAATGTGGTTACTTAAGGTCTTGGTAGCTGGACCTTGCTGCCCCCTTCTGAAAAACCCAATTCATTGAGATGCTTTCCTTTACTTTGCGGCTATATCTCTTGGAAAGATATCCCCGAGTTCCTGTAAATGGCTAGATGGCTTCCTTCTTGCTGTTTATTGTTTTAAGTTGATGCTTGATCACTGGATATTAATCAGAAGGAGCCACAGAAGCAGTCTAAGTGGGAGCGTGGGCTTTAAGAGGGGAGCTGGGTAATGAAGTGGTGGACTTGGGGGAATTTGGGAGCTTAAAGTTTCAAACCTCATCTGCATTCAGATAGTTGGAACAACGCTACCTGAAGCTCTTACCCCAGCCAAAAAGGAGACGACCTGTAGGCAGCAGGTTGTTTTGGGGCCAAAAAGGATTAGGAAGCCTCAGGGAAGAGCTTGGGTATAGACAATTTGCAGTGAAGGGGAGGGAAAGGACGTTTCTGAAGAGGAAAGTGTCTAAGGCACCAGTTGTACAGTCTCTGTAAGCTGATGCCACCTGCCAGAAGAAAGGGCTCCTCCTTTGGACAGGCTTTTCTACCATGACTGCTAAACCATCTCTACAAACCGATCAATTTAAAAAGCTGATTTTATATATATATATATTTGCCTTTATCTGCTGCGATGTGGATACAGGTTCAGGTCTTTTCTTCGATGAGTTTTCTTCTGTGGCCACATCAACGTCTGCCACCTTCATGCTGCGTAGGTGTGGAAGTGAACGGAAAGTGGGATAAAAATTCTTCAATGTAGAGCTTCTCAAATGAAGTTAGGTAACTTCTCTGACTGCAGGGTCACGTGGGGAGATTTTTTTAAAGATGATAGAAATCCGGTAGGCGTAACTGAAGGCAGCATCAGTAGAGATTTGATTGATGTTACGTGGGGCACTGTTAATGGAAAATAAGGGGTGGGGTGCTGAAAGCGCGGTTTAGCATATAGACAAAATATTCTGGTTCTGTTTGCTGACATGCAGCACTTCTGCGGAGCTGTGTGTGCAGCTTCCACTGTCTTTCTGTGATACTGCTATGAACAGAGAAATAAACTAGTGCTTATGGTAGCTTTCTGCTGTGCTTTGGAAGTACAACATACTATTCAGCAAAAAGAAAAAAAAAAAAAGGAAGAAAGCATTTTTTTGCTATAATAGCAGCAAAGGAAAGAATAAATTTTAGTATCTGACAGTGGTTTTCTGCGGTTAGAACTGTTTGAATTTCCTGCCAGATGCTAACTCAATAAGTTTTATGGGTGTACCGACGTTTCCTTGTCAATACTGGGTTTGGAGCTTTTGCCTCTGTTGGGACACCTTTGCTTTCCAATCACTGCTGGTGCTGTGTCTGTTTAAAAAAATAGGTTGTCATATATTCTGAGAAACCTGAAGGTGGAGCTTGCAAGTTTGAAAACATTCTCAAAAAACCTCAGCTTGCCTTTCTTTTCTGTCTCTTTTTTTTTTTTTTTTAATAAAAACCCGTAGGCTTTAAATTAGTTGCCTTTCCACTGCCTTATTAAACCAATTATTCCTGTTAATTTGTCTTTTAATTAAAAAGAGAAATAGCAGAACATCCCAACTGTTTGCTCCTGGGTACGGTGAAACTAAGTATGTTGGTGGGAACTGTGGAGTAGCTTTTCCTGGGCTGTGTCTCTGCCAGTTCATACCTTGCTCCAGCTTAGCTTTTTAAGGCCAACATTTAAGAAGGTGTGCTTAGTGTTTTATTCACCCCCCTCTCCCACTTTCTCTTCGGTGTAAATAGGAGCACTTAGTGGCTTAGCTGGATTTTGAAATTTGGATAGCTTTCTCTGCCTACTGGGTGAATCTTTATTCAGTTTTTGAAGTACTCTGGTAGGCTTCTCTTAATCTAGGAAAAATCACTGTTCAGTGAGAAGCCATCTAGTCTGAATTGCTGTGGGGACCTGGTGAGCTTTAGTCCATCTTGCTCAGCTCTGCACCATTGGAGGGGTGTTTGTGAACTGTGGACTGTTGGCCTTTGCCAGGAATTGGTGGGAGGAATGAAGCAGACAACTGTCTTGAGGCAGAGTGTCCTTTGCTGGGTGAGGGAATGGACTGTGTGGCTTCTCAGGATCTCTTATAACCTTTTTACTGTCCATGTATCTCTAACTTGACTAAAATAATCCCTGATTTCAGATGCTTTTCTTAATTTGAATGATGAACAATTGGGATGCTACAGTGATGACAGCCGTAGGATCAGGTATGAGTTTGCCTGTTGCATCTTCTCTACCTTTGATGGCATAGAATGGAAATTTACCTCCTATTAATTGACCGATACCTCCTGGTATCTAACGACCTAACAACTCTTTGCTGTTAGTGCTTGGTTTTATGTGCAGAAAGATTTGTACCTGATTTATAGAGGCTGTCAAAGAACAAGTCTTGTCCCAATAGCTGAAAGATCACGTGGTCTTTTGAATCATCAGAAAGTAAATAGTGTCCTTCACAGACATGGTGTGTGTCGGTTTATTCTGCTGCTGGATGCTTGCAAAATTGTTAAGTCCTTTACCCTTTTAAAAATATGCTCTGCACGGCTCTTTGCGATGTAGTACCTTCATTCTTTTGAAGAAGTGCTGAAGTGATGATGCTATACTGCAGTCCGGTTTTTTGGGGAGAGAGACTAGAATATTTCTTTGGAAAGAGCAAAGGTTCAAGATTTTAAGGAGATGGCAAAGGAATCTGGTAGAGCTAACTTTCTTCTTTTTCAGATCTTTCCAAAAGCAGAGATTTAAAGAATTGGTTGAAACTAAAAGTTTATGAGGATGCAGATACCCATGCAGTTTATGTCCATGGTTTTTGGGTTTGTTTTATTAAACAAGCTTGGAAAAAAAAATGAATAATGCTTTTACATTTGTGTTTTGTTTCTGGGATTGTGGTTTATGATTTGTTCTTAGATGATTGCTCAATCCTTAGAACAGCAAGATGAGTTTGGAGCCTTTGGTTTTTCTTTCTGAGTTGTTTTACAGTGAACTGATCCTGTTAAATAGGTTCCTAATGCCAAAGGGAGGGATCGGTTGCTCAGATGCTCGGAGTTCTGGCAGATAACTGCCGTGTTCCCATTGGCTTGCGTGAGTTCGGGGGAAGATCTGTTTTCAGGATTGGATGAATTTTTTTCTATAATTCAACCCCCCCTGCCTCTCTATACAGTGCCTTCAGTGAAGCAGAATTAAGGCTTGGCTGCAGATTTTTCATTGAGGAGAAGTCTGCATAGCTGGGCCCGAAAGAAAAGAATCGCGTGGTTGCCCTATTTGCCTATGCGGCGTGGTTCATTGTGCGCAGAAACCAGGAGGAACAAACCCTTTGACATTAGCATCTTTGCAATTTGCGTGTGGCTGCGCATAAAGCAGGTTTTGCAACAAACGAGAGGAGCAAAAAGACCCATATTAATTTTCGTTGTGGAAAACTCTTTGTTGCTTATCACTGCCCAAACTGTCCAAAAGCCACTGGTCGCGTTTCGGAGTGGAGATGAGAACCACCGCCTGCCTGTGAGCTCCCATTCAGAGAAGCTCTCTCTGAATGTGCTTTTACACAGTTGAAAGGCTGGCAGGTTTTTTTCCTCCTCCTTTTTACTTCGCTGGTTCCCTGCCAAGAAAATAAAAACAAAAGATTAATCAGCTTGGGTGGCTCAGATGGCCTGTGTGGAGGGAGGAGAAAGATGGGGTGATCCTGTCATCCTTCAGGACCTGTAAGAAGGAGGGACCCTGTGCAACACCACCGCCCGGACTTCCTATGGAAAAGGAAGGTGAATGCTCTTGAAGATCCCACCAGGGCTAGAAACCATCTCTTGTTTAAAGCAGGGCTAGCAAGGAAAGCTGGAAGGCTTGCTGGTAACCTGATGTGTGGGCTGTCCTGCCCTGTGCATGGCTGCTGTGTTGTTTCTGCTTGCCCCTGTGTGCCTTGGGGCTCACTTGTAGTTTCCAGGTTGTAGAATAGGTTGTTTTGGGTACAGCTCTGTTTACCCAAAGAAATTCATTCCAGTCCTTTAAATTCCCTTTCAGTTTTTTGAATCCTTTGCCTATGGCTTTGTCTACCTTATGATTGTTATGCTCTTGACCCTTGGCTGTGGGGAGGAATGGACTGATTTTTTTAAAAAAATGTTTTCTGTTAGAGAAGTGGAGAAACGTGTTCTTGTTATGCAGTTATTCATGTTATTTATTTCTTCCTTTACCCCTCCTAAAGCCCCTTTTGTCACCTGGTAATCAGGAGGTACCTTGCGTGACCAAGAATGGAAATGACCTTGGCGCTCTCCACATCCCATGCTCTGGATTCCTGCTGGGAAAGGGTCGAAGACGGTTTGCAGTTTGAACAGCTGATGATTTGAGGGACACCAGAGAAAGCCAGAGAAACAACATTCACTGAACAAGCGTAGACAGAGTCTTGGTACTTGGGTGTCCGTGGGCATTTTGTTTTACCGTTGCCTTTGCTGGATGACAAAGGCCATGTGGGCCGTACATGCGTTTGACTGTAGGTCCATTTAGGACTGCGAGCCCAGCGCGTGTGTGTGTTTCTGATAAATTTTGTCCTGTTCTTACTCAACTGCAGCTCTCGTGATACCAGTCTCTTGTTTCACCCTTCGCCTGCTCTTTCACCCTTGTAGCAGAGCTGAGAAGGAGATCCTAATGGAAGCTCTTCTGGCATACTTCTGATGCAGAAGTGATTCGGGTGCTCTCCAGGGGAAATTATTTTTATCTGGATCTTTCTGCAGAACACGCCACAGCAGTGTGGTCATCGGGCACTCTCTGTTCAGAAAACCTCCCGAAGTTGCTGGAAGAAGAGGGAGAAACACCCAGATTGCGAATTGCAAGGTGCCCCTGGTAAATTTGCCTCGGTCGCTCTTTGCAGACACACTGTGATTGTGGACCACGGGTTGAAATCCCCCTTGTGTGCTGGTGCAGTACTTAAATCTTAGTTTGGCAGTTGTTTCCCACAGTGAGATGAAGGATATTTGTGCCTGCAGTTCCCTTAGCGCTGATAAAGATGGCACACTCAGGAGAAGCTACTGTGAGAGGACCCTCAGCTCCTTCTTGCTGGCCAAATGCAAAATATGATTGCTCAGACTGAATGCAGGACCCTCACCCAGGGGTAAATTACCTGGAAAATTTTCCATTTCTGATGTCACACTCGCAGGAAAGACTTTCTTCTTTCAGATTTAAGTATGTCTGGAGACAGAATGTATTTTTCACATCCCCTTCAGAAACCTGCATGGAGCAAAAACTGCTTCAGACTTTGCCTGTGTTTGGAAAGAACCCAGAAGTTGGGCAAAACTGGTGAATGGAGAAAACATGATGTCAATCGGGAGTTTTTTTGGTTTTGGGGTGACTTGGGGTTGGGTATTTTGGGTTGGCGTAGGGTGGGATTTTTTGCTCTTTTAGTTTTTTAGACATTGCTTTTATTGTTCCTGGAAATCCGTTTATGATATTCTTCAGTGTCTTCAGTTTGTGGCTGATTATTCTGTAGCTCACTTGTATCTTCCAAGTAAGACCGACTGAGTTTCCTGGTGAAAAGTATGTTGCTGCTGCTTTTGCCTGAGCACACCAAAAGCTCCCTGTGCAGGGCATATTTTTCCTGCAATAGTTTTTCTGCAGGCCAAGAGTTTAATTTAGCTAAATTGCGCACTAAAGGTTTACCCGATGATCTTACAATGCCTGTGCTTCAGCACGTTGTCTTAGATTTATCGGCAGAAGAGAAGCTGTTTGTTGATGGATATGAGGCTTTGCCCTGGTTGCATTTTAAGTAGACATCTCCCTGGAGATGAGGTGTAAATGTCACGTTACCAATTAGCATTTGGCATGGGGTGTCAGAGCAAAGGAAGGTATGTCCTGGTTCAGCCTCCGAAAAAGAGGAAGCTAAAATCATTCCCGAGCTCTGACAGCATCGCTCAGGCAATGGAGTCTTCAGCGTTTTCTGTTCCTGGTTTCAGCTTGTGGCTGGCTGATGCTACATAGAATCATAGAATGGTTAGAGTTGGAAGGGACCTTAAAGATCATGGAGTTCCAACCCCTCTGCCATGGGCAGGGACACCTCCCACCACACCAGGTTGCTCCAAGCCCCATCCAGCCTGGCCTTGAACCCCTCCAGG
>JAOXNO010000024.1:7360639-7371196 GCA_028565335.1 Limnodromus scolopaceus
GTGGAGTCTCCTTCTCTGGAGACATTCAAACCCCACCTGGAGATGTTCCTGTGCAACCTGCTCTGGGTGGACCTGCTCTGGCCAAGGGGGTTGGACTTGACCTCCAGAGGTCCCTTCCAACCCCATATCATTCTGTGATATACATATATGAGTGTGTATGTGGTATTTATTCTGAGGGAACAAAGTCCATTTTGAGAGAAATTGCTTAGCTGCTGCTGTGTGATCTTTCCATACTTTTGTTGTAGTTGATGGTGCTTTGGTGTTTTTTGTTGCTTACTATTCCCCATCAGAATAGTTAGGAGAAAACAGAAATAAAGTGCTGGGGCAATTGTTCCAAACTCGGTCTGGACGAACAGGGAATGAATGCCGCAGATAAGAAATTTCATAATGTTTTGTAACTTAGAAATACTCGCTTTCCAGAGCGTTGAGAGTTATGAACCCTTTTAGCTGGACAAGGCAGAAGGTGTGCTCCAGTCTGTACATGAGATTATATGTAATTCTATCCGTCTCAGTTCACATATTTTGAGGAACTATGTGTAAATATAACTGACCAAATCTTGCTGATAGTAATGTAAATGGGAAGCGCAGTCAGGCTGTGTTTTGGAGACGAGCATGTGATACACATTTCTAGAGATCCTGAAATCTGTTAAACCAGCAGAAAAAAAAAAAAAAAAGCAAGCTCTTGTTACAGGATGTTTTAAAATGTAATCACCAGGGGGTTTCTATTCTCTTTTTCTAAGCTGCATATCATCAGCTGACAGTTTCGTTGCTTCTGCTTCTCTCAAACAGCTAAGGCTACATAAGCTGTTTAAAGTTAGTTTTGTTTAAAGAGTAAATAACCAAGTTTTATTAAAAAATAAAAAGTTTTCAAATACACCAAGCACACAGATGATTGTGAAAATCGCTTCATAAAATTCCTGCTGTATTCAGGTCTGTCTTTCTCTCTTTTTTTTTTTTTCTGTATCTTTTTATACAGGCGATACGGATTATGGTTTCGATTGCGGAAGCTAATAATCTGGTTGCTGGGAGTGTACATAGCCATTCCATTTCTAGTAAAACTTTGCCCTGCTATTCAGGCGAAGCTGGTCTTCCTAAATTTTGGTAAGTGACTCAGTCTGTTGGGATGGGTGAGGGATGAAGGAGGAGGAGTGTCTTTGTCTTTCAGTTGTCTGCCCTCACTTTCACCCTGCGTGTGTAAAGCTTGTGAATATGAAGAATATTAACTTTCCCAGGTTGTAAGTTAACCTTCCAAGGTTGTAAGTTGTAAGTTCTTCTAACTATGGCTTGGAAGCCATTCTCTGTGGCCCTGGAGGTCTTTGTAATATGTCTTTTTATAAATACAGTGACCAAACTAAAGCCAACTTTCAGCTGAAAGGGTCTAAACCAGATCAGATTGAGTGTATCAGTATGGTTAACAAATCATGTGATTTTTTTGGTCGCGTGATGTGTTGTGCGTGATACCCAATAGCTCTGAAACATGCCACTAAATTAACCATTGATGTGCTAAATCTCCCATGATGTACGCCGTATGATGATGATGATGGTGATCTGTTTGTCTGCGTAGAATAGATGGACTGTCCCAGTCTTAAATACCATACATAAAAATGGCCTGTATTTCTATATATTTCTCTTGCTTTGAAGTAGATACTCACCTGGCTCCCGTCACTGTAACATTGGTATGTTCCTGTCCATATCTTTGTGATACAAAATCTAGCAAGAAAGTCGTACCACATTTGGCAGATGGGAAAATCAAGGCACGGAGAAGTTGAATAATTTTCCCAGAACACTCCAAGCAGTGCCTTGTGCTTCTGTCCAGACCTCGACCGCGGAACTTACTGTCCTCTTGGAAGATCCACCACGCTTGCGAGTATGTCACTGGGTTCTGTGGTGACTGCAGGGTGACCCAACGGGTCTCTGGTGGTGTGCCTGCTTTGTCTGGGACTCTTCCACATGCTTTTGCATAAGAGCAAACAGATTTGCCCAGGCATGGATTTGCAGTCTAAGGGGCCAGGTTTATCAGTTTAACATTGCCTGTTGCCTGCCTGGATTTTCACCTTTGTGGAATGTTTATTGATATTTTGGGGCAAGTGAGATTTGACTGTCACCATTATCAGTGCTTCTTTGCGCGTCAATAGCAGAAAAACTTTGGTATGTTAATTGATATGTCACTAAATATCCAGGAGACAGACTTCCTGGTCCTGCTGGAGTGGAGCTCGAGTTTATGGGAAAAGCCTGAATCGTTGGGAGAAGAGAGTCCTTAAAACTGCTCAACGCTGTCAGAAGTTCTCTCTCTATAGTATCTCTCTGCTATGTCCTCCTCAAAGGCTCAGGAGGACAGTGTTTAACGCAATTTATTTTACTCTGACAGGACAAGAGCAATGTGGTGCCTGCTACTGTAATGCAGTATCTCCTTTAGTTTGTTGTATTATAGAGGCTGAAACCCCGTGTCATCCTGAAACACGTTACATCTCTGGGATGCACCCTTTATCCCAGGGAGTTTGTCCCATCAGCAACTTCTGTTACCGCTACAATGAAACGGTAAAAGGTTTGCCAAATCAACTGACCACCCCATTGACGCAGCAGGAGTGACTCTCTTGTGTGGGGGAGATTTACAAAGCAGACTGGGCAGAGGTGGTTAAATGTGTGTCACAGACAGCTTTGTTTTTCCCCACCTCTTCATTTTAGCCTGCTCCCTGGTTTTTTTTGATGGTTGCTCGTGTCTTCTTACCTTGCGCTCTTTGATGTTCGTATTTTAGTCACAGCAGTAGCCAGTTCATCCTTTCACACAAAAAGAATGTCTTCCAAGCACAGTGGACCAGTTTGTACAACTCTACAGTGTCCTGGTAAAGCAGTTTTGTAAGAAAATAGAGGTAAAAATTAAAAGATTTCATATTCTATTGTATTTTTTTTTTCTTTTTTGGTATTTCAGTGAGGGTCCCATATTTCATTGACTTGAAAAGACCACAGGATCAAGGTTTAAACCACACCTGCAATTATTACCTGCAGCCAGAGGAGGATGTGACCATCGGAGTCTGGTAAGGAAGCCTGTTCTGTGCAGTATGTGCCGCGCATCTTTATCCTTCTTTTTGTTCTCAGTGTTGCCTATCCAGTATTTTTGCTGTGCACATCACAACCGTCGCCTGCTCCGATTTGTGGATGGTTGTGTTTTCCTCTGCCAAGTGACCGAGTTCACGTTGAAAAGTATGCAAATCTCTTGAGCTCGTCTGAACTCAGATCAGTAATGCATGAAAACGCAGTTGGGCGACCTGTGCGTTCAGAGAAACTTCGTAAATCGGAATCGTAGAGGTTACGGGTCTGCATTGCTACAAAGACCATGCCTCTCTAGCAGACGAGACCCAAGGAGTTAGAAGTTTTGTCGTTCAACCGCTGTTCATATTTTGTTTCGCAAAATAAACGTGGGGGAAGATAGGAAAACGGGATCAAAGTGTTCAGAGTAGGAGGAAGAATATTCTGTGTATAAAACATATGTAACGTTTGGAGAGTGGGTGAGAAAGGAACACACAGTTTACTCTCCTAACCAAACAAGTGACAGTGTCAGAGCTCACTTGTCCTTCCTTCCTCTTGAAGAAGATTTTCTGGCCCCAAGCAAGGGCAGTTCATTTTAACTCCTTGTTACCCATGATGAACGCAGACGACTGGTTCTTTGTCTGAAAAGGTCTGCTTTCAGTACTTCCCGTATTATTAGACCAGCTCAAACCAGCTTCTGCATCTGTTTCTCGTGATCACTTTCTGTTGTGTCTCAACACCAGGAGTTTCAAAGTCGCGGAAAGATTTCCTGCTAGCTTTGCAGAAAAAAGAAGTGCCTGCAGTTTAAATATATATATGCAAGGGCAGCAAACACCTGTAAAAAGGGCTAGACACCGTGTCAGGGTGTGGGTGGAAGGGGGCTGTTCCTTAATACAGCCATGATGTTAGATTTGTAAGCTGTAGGATTTGGAGTTTTCAGTTATACGTGTGTATAACTTGCATGTGTCCGCTGATGCAGTAGAGATTTTTCTCTTCACTTGAGGGTATATGACCTCTTGAATGGAACAGTAATATCCTGGTACACAAAGGTGATGCCTTCCCTTGAAGTGAATTTTGGTGAAAGGCATATTTAGAAGCCAGAAATCCAGTCTTTCCAGGGTAGGCTGATAAAAAATGTTGCTGTATGTTCTCTTAGACAATTAAAATTCTACCTGCTGAACTGTTGAGTAAGTTTAGATTGTGGTCTTGAGACTTTTTTTTCCCTTACAAGTGTACTGTGTATCTTTATTAAACAGAACTTAGAGCTTGTGGTGGCAATTCAGAGTCCATATCGTTTTTCTTGATGCTTATGAGATAAGCTCCAAACTTTCATGAAAACCTTGCTTTAATGCCAATAATAAGGTCTTGTGTTCAGTGTACTTCTGAAACAAAGTCCTCAGCCTGCTTGGTTCATAAGCTTGCAAAAGTCTTGAGGCAGAACAGTTGGAGAAGTTATGAGTCCTACAGCTATTGGGGCTTTTTTCCTCCTCGAGAACTCAATGTCTGCTGGCTGCACGCATGCAAGTAGACTTTTTACGCCGTGTTCCCCTGTGTTGGTTTGTCCTCGGAGCTTTACATCTGGGAGGAAGTTGCATAAATGGAGTTTGTCCGTCTTCCAAGGAGAAAGGCATGGGAGTACTCAAATGACTTCTCACAGCTCTAAGCTGGCTCCCTTCTCCACAATTTGAGATGGTTGTGGACATGTACTCGCCTTCAGTGTTTGTCTTCCAGAGTAATTATCCAATTTAACTGCCTACCTTTCCTTCTGTGTGTTGTTCCCCTCTTTCGATTCCACCAGTGTTGAATCCTTTCTAACTGGCTGCCCAGCTGTATCATCTCCAGAAGAATAGCTATGAGTTAAAAATTCATAGCTCCTGTAGATTGTAACTTTTCTAGCTAAAATATTATACCTTCAGGAACCTGGTGTCTGAAAACAAAATACACGATCTTCTCATGAGACCCTGAGCCCCTCTTTTTCCTCAAATCCACTGTGGAGTCACATATGGTCACCAAACCCTCTTTTCAAAACCTGCTGACTTTGGTGATCATTCTGAATACCTGCTGACCTAGCCGTGAATCCTGTATATGGTGTGTAAGTACGTTAATTAAAGTAACTAAGTGTCATAAAAGCTGAGGAATTGAGATTCTTTCTCCAGAACAGCAGTAAGTTCAGTATTTGTGCTTCGGGTTTGCCTGTGAAGTTTGATGCCTTACACAGCCCTGAGTTTTGAAGGCAGTCGTGGTAGTGGTGAAAACGTAGAAATAATCCTAACCACTGCCTTTTAAATTTGGCTCTTTGTTGGCTGTGACAGTTTTGTGAAGAGTGTGTGTGAGGTGTGAGTTAGTGAGTTGATTGGAAAAACTGACAATTTGAGAGGCAGACACCGCAACAGGCTGATGTAGCTTTTCCTTCTGTATCACAGGCACACAGTCCCTGCAGCCCTATGGAAGAACGCCCGAGGGAAGGACCAGTTATGGTTTGAAGATGCTTTGGGTTCCAGCCATCCTGTTATCCTTTACTTGCACGGCAACGCGGGAACAAGGTGAGGCACAAAAGAGTGATGACTTTGTTTCATGCTGTGTTTTCCTGACTTGCCACGGTTTCAACGCCTCGATTAAAAACCAAATCTAAAAGCAGTTTGGTGCTTGTCCTTTCTTGTAAAAGGAAAGCACGTTTTAAGAAATGCTTCTCCGTTTATTCAATGTGGGAATAAATTTATTGCAGAAGCCTGATATTGTAGTTTACTTTGTATCCTCTGTCTGCCAGAAGCCAAGAGACTGTGACACTTACTAGATCAGGTAGGGAGAAGTACTTCTTTTTGGGATACCGGTCTCTGAATCAAGACATGGGGTAGTATTAGTGCTTCCGTATGTGAGATTTACATGCATTAAATAAACTTTGCAGTTCCTTTCGTGAGCTTATTTTAGTAGTTAACACATTCTGAGGAAGGAAAATCAGAAGGAAAGAGGAAGGTAATGCGCTGGTCTTGTTTCGTTATTGCATATGCACAGGACATTTGTCTGGAATAGGAGCATTTCTAATTTGTAATTTTATAGTTGACCGTGTGCTATCAGCTAAGGAATTAGGTTGGTTCTCTATACTTTGTTGCTGGATGCTAAAAAACACTAGCACAGTGTGAAACTTCCTGAATGTTTCTCAGAATCATGTTCTTACTGCCACATCTCTGCATGACACAGTGCCTTAGTTCAGTTATTAGAACATGGTCTTTTTCCTTACTAATACACATTTTACAAAGAGTACCAGCCCGTTTCTGAGTTTTGAGTGCCAGTGCGTGTTCTTTTGAATCTGCTGTCTGCTCGTAGATACTCTGGAAGAACAGAGAAACATTGCAGAAATACAAGTTCTGTGATGTAAAGCAATTAAACTCTATTTTAGCTGTGCTGGTAGTGAAGGTTTACTAGCTCTTATATCAGAGGAACGTTGTCCTTTTTCAACTAAATTCTTGTGTTAGTAGTGTTCTTCTTTGGTACAAAAAGGCCATCTTTTGGTACAAAAAGGCCATCTTTTGGTACAAGATGCACGCTGTGAGCCAGGAAGTGCACGAGCAGATGGGTCTTTGGAAACTGACTTTTGTCTTCTTGTGCTGGTGCATTAAAAGGTTTAATCAAATTGTTGCATTATATGCAATACTGCTTCGCTTGTTTGTTTGCCTTTATCGGGTGTAGCAAATGATACTAATGGAAGCTCTTCTGCAGCTTAATGGTGGTAATTTGGGACCAGTATCTCCGTTATGTGCATATTGATTAGATTTACTTCTTGGCTCTCCCAGGTGCTACAGAGATAAAGCACTGAGCGATGGATCGATGATATATTTCACTTCACTTTACTCTGTGCACTGGAGAAGCTGGAGGTGTATTGGCTTTGCCATTTCAGCTTTAATATTCTACTGCTGTATGTTTCTACACTGCATATTCAGTCTCTTTGGGCAAAAGGGCTGCTTTATTGATGCAGGCTGCATTAACCATAAGTAAAAGGCTCTGCCTTGGCTTGCTGGTTTGCCTGAGTGGTCTGGAGCCGAGGCAAAAATGTTATGTTTACTTGATCCCTTTAGAAAAAATTCCTCTGCTGCACTTTGAGGAATGCACGAAAAGGCACCGATGTGTGCACATCAAGGGTGGCTTTTCAAGCAAGTGTATCTTCTTCTTCGGACTTCCATGATTCAAAATTACTTACAAGCAACCCCTTGCGTTTTGCCCTGAGTGTTTTTGGCTGCGTTAGGTATTTTGTAGCACGGTTGGAGCTGACAGCTTTTGGCTGGCAAGTGCACGTGTTCCTAGAGGGAGGTCTGGAAAATACCGGTTTGGTTTAGAGGCTGCTCTGACCAAACCAGTCGTAGTGTTCTAGAGTTTCCATATGAGTGTAGGAGTAAATCCATTCTTACGTCAATACTAGACTAAAGTTTGAGTGTGGATTAGCCATATCCCGTTGTGGATATATTTTAAAGCATGTAATGGCACCTTCACTCTCCTTTCTATTTCATTGTCTAGATTTTAATTTATGAAAAAAAATATTAAAGCAGATTCTTCCCCTGGACTTATTTACAG
Source organism: Limnodromus scolopaceus (assembly GCA_028565335.1). Lineage (NCBI taxonomy): Eukaryota > Metazoa > Chordata > Aves > Charadriiformes > Scolopacidae > Limnodromus > Limnodromus scolopaceus. The sequence goes on from JAOXNO010000024.1 coordinate 7,368,233, forward strand.
TGTTTGTCTCTGGTTTTCTCTGCGTAGTCTTTTGCACATGTCTTTCCTGTGCTTGGAGCCAGGTGAGAAAATCCAAGGGTCAGCTGCTTGGGTTAATGTGGTGAGTTCTCCTGAGAGCATGACACCTTGGAGAGCAGGGATTACTGGCTGGGGCAGCACTGGTGGCAGGAGAGCAGGGTCTGCAAAGCCGATAGGAACAGGCTGGGTTGGATGTATTACAGGCTTTGGAAAAGGCAGATAACAAGGTGGGTTGAAAAGTTTGTCTTTACCTGCGGTGAGAAGAGATTTATAGGGAAAAATGTAATTTAAACCTACATCCTACATAGCTCAGCAAAGCCTTGCTGTCTCCTTTAAGCCTGTGACAAAGCAGTTACGGTGTTTCTTATGTTTGGCATGTTTGTGTTAAACTGGAAGCCTGAGGCAGTTGGGAGAGTCTGTTTCTGGAAGCTTAAATGTTCACATGTGGGCTTTTTCCTTTGTTTGTTTTCTCCTCTTCTCTTCGTGAATCACTTTGGCCAGAGGAGGGGATCACCGCGTGGAGCTTTACAAGGTAAGTAGCTGCACGTGTTGTCCGAGCGGTTGCATCAACACGTGAGATGTGCACAGACTTGAGAAGGCTGCTCAGGACAGCCCTCTGCCAGCAGGCAGATAGCTTGGGGCTTTTCATCCCCTCTAGATGTGGGAAAAGGGGTCTGTAAGCCATGAGCATGCTTTCCTGTATTAAAATATACTTGGAAGGTCTTTGCTGCTGCTAATTGACAGTTCCAAATGAGCTAATAGGGTTCTTTGCCAGGAATACTTTCACAATAGGAAAAATAAAAAGCTTAGCTTAATTGCAGCCATAATTTGATTGATTAAACTAGTTTATTATTCTAAGGTACCGTTTAAGAGTATTCTTTCATATTTTACCAGTCTCTATATATTTACCAACATAGAATAGAATGTTTTCAGTTGGAAGGGACCTACTTCGATCATCTCGTCCAACTACTGGACCACTTCAGGGCTGACCGAAAGTAAAAGCGTGTTATTAAGGGCATTGTCCAAATGCCTCTTAAACAGTGACAGGCTTGGGGCATCGACCCACCTCTCTAGGAAGCCTGTTCCAGTTTTTGATGACCCTGCTGGTAAAGAAACGCTTCCTCGTGTCCAATCTGAACCCCCCAGCAGAGCTTTGAACCATTCCCACGTGTCCTATAGCTGGATACCAGGGAGAAAAGGTCAGCGCCTCCCTCTCCACTTCCCTTCTTCAGGAAGCTGTAGGGAGCAATGAGGTTGCCCAACAGCCTCCTTTTCTCCAAAGCAGACAACCCCAAAGTCTTTAGCTGCTCCCCATGGGACATTCCTTCCAGCCCTTTCATCAGCTTTGTTGTTCTCCTCTGGATGCGTTCAGGGACATCCACATCCTTCTTAAATTGTAGTCTGAAGGTTGTACGAAGCTCTTCACTCTTGTGGTGACGTCCCTAATGCGGGCCCCAGGGAAGCAGTTTTTGTTGCGAGGATGCCATACATGATGCCACACGTCACCAGCCGCTGGGAAAATAAACGTGGATTGAGGCCAGCTCGGATTCCTCACACTCTTCAAACTTTTGAAGGTGATATTTGGTCTTCTAAATGCCAAAATGTTGAGCCACTTCCTCATTGGTTCATTAGTTGGCCGGGGTGACAAAGCTGATGCTTGCTTATTTACAGAACAGTTTGATGCAATAAAATATTTTCAAAGTTGCCAGTGAGGGGGTTGCTTTATCACTTATCAGGCAGGCAGGTTCAGCCTGGGTTTTCCCCCTTTGGCTTGGCACAGTCTGTTTGTAGGAGTGGTGCCATCTCAAGCGCTGAAGGTTTTGTACAAAACCCAATGAATTTTCCAGATGGAGCGCCATAGTGTGTTACGTGAGAACAGGCAACTTCAGCTGCTTTGGGTATTTTGCCTAATGACTTTTGAGGTCATTTATTTTATTAAACTCTCTCTTGGCTGAAATTCTCACACACAATTTCTTGGTCTTGTATCGCGTGTTTCTAAAAGAGCCATAATTATTTTTGCTGGCTCATTTCAGAGGGATCTTGGGTCTGTGTTTTTCCTATGCATTTAGCTATCATTCCTTTATTTTCATAATTTGTGTCAGAGCGTTGGCACTCAAAAAGCTTTATTGCAGTGCAGCTCTTTATGCAAGATCCCCTGCCGCAAAGTCTTTTTTTTTTTTTTTTAATTCAGATTGCTTAGAAAATGCTGTTTGGCAACCCCAAGGAGGCAGGTGATATTTCTTTTTCCTTTAAGGAAAAAGGAAGAGCTAAGTTGCAGAAAGCTGGTTGAGGAGACTCTGTATGGTGATCTATTTGGTCATTTCTGCTGGTAGGCAGCAAGCAGCAGGCAAAACCCTCTAGAAGAGGCTCAGAAGGGAAATAATAACTCTAAGAGGTATCTATCCTTTCTTTCCAAGCAGTTGATTCACGTGGGCAGCTTTTCTCAGCAGCAGCACTGCCAATTGAGACTGTCACTGTTCCATAGTCTGTGAGCAGCACATGCCCAACACAGTTCTTACCCAAGTTGATGTATGTTTAAAGACAGTAACCAGAAGCAGGAGTGATGAAGAAGCCAGCAGGAGGAACAGCAACCAGGCACAAACTGGCTTTGAGGAGCACACTTTCCTCTAGTCTGGACAAGTGTCCAGTTATTCTTTGCTCAACCCTGGTTTCCAGATATCCATTACCAATATATTCAGGGTCACTGTGTTATTCATGTTATCAAAATTATTCATGCTTGAATAATCACAGAATCACAGAATGATATGGGGTGGAAGGGACCTCTGGAGATCATCCAGTCCAACCCCCCTGCCAAAGCAGGTCCACCCAGAGCTGGTCCCACAGGAACTTGTCCAGGTGGGGTTTGAAAGTCTCCAGAGAAGGAGACTCCACCACCTCCCTGGGCAGCCTCTTCCAGGGCTCTGCCACCCTCACGGGAAAGAAGTT
>JAOXNO010000024.1:7423978-7436089 GCA_028565335.1 Limnodromus scolopaceus
CAGAGCCCTGGAAGAGGCTGCCCAGGGAGGGTGTGGAGTCCCCTTCTCTGGAGATCTTCAAGCCCCGTCTGGATGCTGTCCTGAGTGATGTGCTCTGGGCAACCCTGCTTTGGCAGGGGAGTTGGGCTGGATGATCCCTAGAAGTTCCCTTCCAACTCCAACAATTCCGTGATTCCGTGAAAATTTTCAAGGCCTTGACTTGTAGGGCAGCGAGTGGGAGCCGAGTGTGTGTTGCACTTTGATCACTCTATTGAGACACGCTTCTAGGCTGGGGAACAGCATTACTCCACCCCGCTGATATTTGAACATTTTACAGTCAATGGGTTTATTTCTCCTTGCGCGTGTGTCTCACTTGCAGACCGTAGGAGCTGCGTGAAGCGTCGGCTGACGTTGAAACGGGGTGAACGGTAATTCCTTTGAGTTTAATGGAATTGCACCTGCTCCCAGCAAGTATGAATTTCGCTTTTAGTGTTTTAGACCGAGGTCCAAAGCCCGGCTGATTGGCCTCTAGGGGCAGATTTGGATCACAGCTTTAAAACAGATGTCCCCTACTACAAGCCCTGGCAGTTGCGTTAACAACGCCGTCAGGCGGTTTCCACTGCTGTGTCCTCATTCATACAGACAGGGTGTGCAGAGTGTAATCTAATTAAGGAGAATTCCCCAGATTTTTTTTTTTTCCCATGTCTGCTATCAGCGCATTTTTAACTTCTCCAGATTCAGTAGAAATGCATCCATCTGTGGGCTGTCACAGAGCACTGTGTTGAATATTATCCAGAATTCCTCCAAGAAGCTCATTTTGAAGAAAAAATGGATGAGGAGGATGAGTAAAGTGAAAACAAATTGCTGCCGTTTTGAACTGTTCACGATTTCAGGAATTGTGCCCTGTGTCTCACGTTAGGGCTGGGTTTCCAGGCAGTCAAAAACATATGCTCTACTGATGAGTGTGTGGGCAAAGTGTTTCTTCAAATATGTGTATTATTCACTGGTTGTCAAGTGGCACAGGTTTGTCTGAGGGACTTGAGGGGCGATCTGATCAATGCTTACAAATACTTAAAGGGAGGGTGTCGGGAGGATGGGGCTGGTCTTTTCTCAGTGGTGCCCGGTGACAGGACAAGAGGAAATGGGTACAAACTTGAGTATAAGAAGTTCCACCTAAAGATGAGGAGGAACTTCTTTCCTGTGAGAGTGGTAGAGCCCTGGAAGAGGCTGCCCAGGGAGGTGGTGGAGTCTCCTTCTCTGAAGACATTCAAAACCCACCTGGACAAGTTCCTGTGCAACGTGCTCCAGGTAGACCCGCTCTGGCGGGAGGGTTGGTCTAGATAATCTCCAGAGGTCCCTTCCAACCCCATATGATTCTATGGTAGGGTAACTGTGAGAATTTAGAAAAGTTGTTTTTTTGGTTCAGCTAAGGAACTGAAAAGCTCATCAGTTGCAGAATTGTACGTGAAATACCCTCAAGGGAGCCACTGCTAAAATTTTTTTGAGTATATTCTTTGGTGACTACTTTGGCTGTGGTTTTCAGGCAGTTGTTCCCTCGTGTCTTGGTGCAGAAAGCAGTTGTGAGGAAGCTTGCTCAGAGGAGCACGTGGGTGTCCTGTGTGCTACCACGAACCCTGGTCTGAAGAGGGCTGCTCAGCCCCGGGGAGATGCTGAGAGCCTGGATTACAGCAAAGAGCAGACAAGACCCCCAAACTTCATCTTCCCCATACCCCGGTTGTGTTCCTCTGACCAGCTTGGGAAGCTGGGCTAGTGGGAAACCAGAACCACTGCTGGTGAGTGAGTGGAAAGGGGTAGGAGCAGCGGCTGTGTGACCAGCTGAGGAGGCAGGAGCTGGGATGAGGAAGGGAGAAGCCTCAGAGCTGTGTCCTGCTGACCTGGCTGCACCAGCCTGCTCGAGCCCTTCTGTTCAGCCCATCAGAGCTACCACGGAAGCAAAGCGTAGCAAACCCAAGGTGTCCCTGCCCGTGGCAGGGGGGTTGGAACTAGATGATCTTTAAGGTCCCTTCCAACCCAAACCATTTTATGATTCTATGATTTTCCTAGAGGCAGTGGAGGTTGCCTGTGTTAGGGACCGTAGAGCCAGAGCAGCAGGTTGGCAGAGACCTGCTTGATAAAGGTGCTGGCCGGCCTTCTGCAGTCAACGAGGGAAGCCCTTCTCGTGGGCTTTGAGGAGCACAGCATCCCAGATGGATGGGGGAATCAGGTGCTAAACCTTCCCTCGTGTTCCCCAGGGAAGAAAAACGCGTTTGGGTTGACCTGGCCACCCGCCCGTCTGCCCGCCTCCCATGAAAACCACTCCACCTCTAGCTGGTCCTCATGAATAACGGGGGTTTGAATTTACCAAGCGAAGTGGTCGGCCCCTCCAGCCTGCTATTCATTACTCCAATTAACAATCAGTTGCCTGAAAAATGGGCCAATCTGTTTCTTGGGGAGCCGCATAGAAAATCCACCAGGCAAGCCAATTAGCATACCGGCCCTCACCGTCTAGGGAATTTAATTTAGTTATTTGGCTGATCTAAGTACCGAAATATTGTTGTTTTGTTATGGAGCATATAACGTTGGTTAAATGGGCTGAAATCCCCCGAGGCCCATATGCTGCTGATATTCTCTGCGTCCCCCTGAGCCGGCGGAGGCAATAAGGCAAAAACTGTTTTGTCCTGCACATGGCCCCTTGTGTTTTCCTGGCAGGACACGGCAGCTGGAGGCAGGCGGAACGAACCTTCGCCACCCGGGGTGGGCGGGATAGCTTCCCTCCGAAATAGTTGCACACTTGAGCAAGCCCATTGTCTGCCCAGAAAGCGTTTTCAACCGCCTCTTAACCAGGGCGGCAGCCGCCCCCGGTACAAAAAAGTAGGCAGAGCCGGCGTTTCGGGCAACCTGTCTGCGCGGCGTATTGTGCGGGGTGAGGGGGGGGTGATGGTGGTGGTGGTGGTGGGGGTCAATTAGTTTGCAAATTGCCCATTTGGGCATCCACGGGTGAATTAGTTAACAGGGCTCCCACAGGGTTTATTATTCTTACCGTCGCTATTAAGGAGGGCCCATGAATAAATAAGGTAATTTGGACAAACGCAGTCCTCGCCGCCTCTCCTTCGGAGCGGACAGGCAACGGGTGAGATCCCCGGGAGGAAAAGAAGAGGTTTCCCCGGGGACGTTGCCTCTGTGTGTTTCTAAGCCTCTGGGTTGATGCTGGTGTAATGGCGGCACGCGTTGTGCGAAGTTTTTTGCTCATTTAATAGCTTTTTTTTTTTTTTTAAATTATTTTTTCCTGGTGAGAGGGAATATGTGACAGCTGTCAGCTTGTACTGCCATCGCTGGTGCGCGTTCTCTGTGCTTGGAAATGCGACCCAAATCCCGTAACTGAACTGCTCCTTCATTTCTGGAGAAATCCCGTGTTGGGATTTCAACAACCAAAGAAGCCGCCGATATATTCGGGCCTGATCTAGCGACATCGGCCTTATCCTGGGCTGAATTTGCTGGAGGTGGTGGAGCTGTCACGTTGGAAGGAAAAAAGTCTAACTGAATGGAGAGTGCTGCTCAGCCTTCACACCGCAGTTAGTTCTCCAGTTCAACAACCCAAACCTCTAGGTAGATCGGTTCCACCTAATCAGCAGAAGAAAAATACAGATTAGGTGTAGCTCTATCTCTCATACTTGGGCGTTTTGGTCAGACATTTCAATTAATCTGTACATGCCAAAGAAAGAGTTTGTGCTCTTACCACCTTTGATAATCTCCGCAGGTGTCTAAGGGTTCAGTTACCCAGCTTTGAACCTGCTGATGTTTCTCCACCATTACGAGGAAGGAGAAGGGCCCTCCTGCGCTGGGTTTTAGCTCAGCTGCTTACCTTGTGTGCCTTGCGCCCCCTAATATAACTATTCAGCTCCTGCTAAATCATCACCTTCTGGACCACCAGATTTCAGCCAGTGTCCAGACCCTTGGCAGTCCAGGGGCTACTTCCAGGGATGTGAGAAGTTAGAGGAAAGCAAGTTGTGGTCAGGCGGTGTGAATGTGCTACATGGATGTCTGCATTTCTTCTGGGAACTCTCAAAGCTCTGTAGGACTATCTTGAACTTCAAGTAGTTGACCAGGGCAAAGAAAAAAGACTTACTGCTCTTCAAATATATTTGACAGATGTAAAGACTTTGCAAAATGCTGTTGCAACAAGAATTTGCTCTTGAATTATTTGGCACAGCGGTTGACTTTAATGAAGGTCTGCCACCAGGTCAGCCACTTGGTTCCTGTCCAGCCTGCCTCTGGTGGCTTGTTCTCTGACACATAACTCTGCTTTCGCTGCATCCATCATTGCCTGCTTATTACAAGAAAAAAAATACATTAAAAGCCACAGCATTGCTGTACAGATACACCGCACCTGATTTTCTGGGATGCTGGGAGCCCGCAGTGTTCATAGCTTTCAGTGGGACGTGGGCAAAATGCAAGGACTTCTTTCCAATTGCAGAATTTGTGAAGGCAAAAGAAGTTGCTTCTTTCCTGACCTTCCCCTCCAGAAATTCAGTCTGTATTTTCTTGCACGCTGATTAGGTGAGTTAACCTATGGTAAATCCCCCCTCTGCACCTCTGTCTCTCAGTCCCTGGAGGCCACAAACCAACAGTAACAACAAAAAGAGAAAAATCTATCTCTGCCTCGTATCTTTATGCCCTACTTTCTGATAATGTCTTTTCTGGGGGTGAATAATTTTACTGTACCCCATATACACATGACACCGTGTACGAACATCCGAGTTCATAGTTGGCGTAGTTAAGAACAGCCCATTTTTTTTTGGCTGCTGTAAATAACGTTAGGGAATCCGTGGTGAAAAGCATGTCCCTTCTTTCTTATCCAAATTCATCTCACTTCAGAGACAGACTCTGCTCCAGCCATGGCATTTTAGTCAACCTTTTCTTCAGCCATTTTAAGCACCGTCCCAAAGGACTGACTCCAGTCACCCTCTTTTTCCATGGAGATGTAGACTTGCGTTTGGCTGTAGCTTTTTACAAAACAATAAGGTATTTCTACCGGTGGTTAAATTTGTCTGCGTATCTGATGTGACCCTGTGCTATTTAGCGCTCATGTCTTAATCCTCTGCAAATGTGACGAAACCCCAGTAACATTTAATGTTTCTTTGCAGCCCAGTGGTTAACCAAACTCCAGTGGGCTGAGAACAGGCTGGTGCTGATTTGAGGATTTAGCAGCTAAATAGATTGAAAACTGGTCAATATGGGCACAGCCAATATTATATAACACTCGTTTATTTTTAAACCAGAATGAAATCAAATTCCTTTGAGAAGCTGTAGTATTATTTTATCCATGTGCTTATGTTCTCTGAGCCATCTTCTAATCTGATGGAAAAGGATCATTTGTCTTTTCTGAAACCATAAAAAGCAGGACTTCCTTGGTGTTGTCTTAGCTCTCCCGAATTCTTTACAAATTAAGTCAAGTCATCCATTAGGGTTGGAGAATTTCCCCTTGGAAAGCGAAGGAGCTCATAGTTTCCTGCAGCTATCACCAAAGGATGTGACCACTGCTTCTTTCCTTGTTTAAAACTGCAACAGTTTATTGACTAAAAGAAAGTTATTCTGACCCAGGAATGGCAGCTTAACAAGCAGTGTATTGCAGCAAAGCCAGCTAAGGAGCAGGAGTTATGTTTCCTCTTGGGAAATGTAGAGACTTCCTTCTCCCTTTCTTCGATTCTATTAGTCACAATCTTTTTCAATGCTTTAAATTCTTTTTTATATTCCTATATCGGTTCTCTCCGTTTCCTGCCTGCCAGTTGGTAGCATTGGGTGCGACGATTTCATTGGAGCAGTTTAAAGCTATTAATGATGTGAACTATGTCTCATCCCGTTGATGGTCCTAAGATTTGAGGAGCTCAGGCTGTGCACGTGGTAATGAAGGACCAGAACCCAGCTTTCCTGGTACAGGCTGCCCCTCTTTGGTCATAACTGTGGTCCAAATGCTTTGGGGAATGGGTAACTGCTGCATTTTATTAAAGACACGCAACTGAAATAATAATCGGATAAAAGGATCATTTATTGTCAAACGATTATGGAGCTGCATTATGTGATTTCGTATCTTTCCTCTGCATTTCAAACCAGCTTGCGGTTTTACTCTGTGCCATTAACACTTTGGTATTACACAGGAGTATATTTCATGTGGCAAATTCTGTGGAACATGGATTATGTTATCAGGAAATAAGTAAAAATTTCTCAAGTTGGCCTTGGCTCTGCTGGTGGTAATCGTGAAAATGTTTGTCCTTAAGCTACAGCAGAGGATTGGATTCGTAAAAATGGAGTAGGGAAAAAAATGCTTTTAGGGTGATTTCTTTACAATAAAAACATGATAGTCTTAAAGCTAACTGATAATCTTGGTGAGTCCATTCCACGTGAAGCAGGGGAAGAACTGGATTCCCAGCTGATGTAAGTCAGCACAGTCCCATTAGCTGTCAAAAGCTGGGTCAGTCCACAACAGCTGAGGATCCAGCCCCGTGACTTTGAAAGAATCATCATCTTGCTGGCAAAACCAGGGAAAAGACTGTAACAGGATTTCGGGAGAGCAAATAATATTAGAGAAGCAAATCAGACGGGCTGGGGACCAAAGAGGATGGCTGTTTCATTTGTCTTTTATTGAGATTTTTTTTAATTGAAATGTGCAGCAACGTGGGCAAGTTGTCTCGTAGAGCTGCTCGGGGCTGTTAACCTTTTTTTAGTACTGTTTAATATCTATCACTGTAGTGGAGTTAGACTCATGAACAATACACCTTTAATAACAAAACTCCTAAGTTAATCTCCTTTAGAGATCTGCTTGGCATTACTAGCTATAATCTAACCCTTCCAGGTTATTGTAGATGCACTTATGGGCCTAAAACCTTCTTTGGGAGAATTAGGTATTTTCTCATTATGCATGCTAATAGCTTTTCACTGAATGTCACCAAATTTCCATGAAAATCTGTTTGATTTTCACTGGCAAGTTGCAGAGCTTGCCCAGTCAATAAAAGAGGATCTTGAGAATTGTTTCTAATGAGTTGTCCTCTGGCTACCTCTGAATTATGCAGGTGAGATGTTACTCTCCCATGAAATGATGGAAAATGAAAGCAATTTACCTTTGGAACAGGCAGACGCGGGGAAGGAAATGCTGAAGCAGATGAGTCCCTGCTGTATGTGGAGCTGTTTCAGGACAACGGTCGTGTGGTTGAAACATCACAGAATCATAGAATAGTTTGGGTTGGAAGGGACCTTAAAGACCGTCTAGTTCCAATGCCCCTGCCATGGGCAGGGACACCTCCCACCACACCAGGTTGCTCAAAGCCCCATCCAGCCTGGCCTTGAACACCTCCAGGGATGGGGCAGCCACCCATCTCAGTTCCTCGTTTTGCCTGCAGGACGTCATTGCCATGTGTCCTGGGAGAACGCGTGGCTGCTCAAGCTGACCGTTGATCAGCTGCTGAGAAGGTGTTTTGGCTTTGCAGGGTTGCATGTAGACACCTGAAGCCTGAGCCCCGGGCAGCTAAAGCCTGTATTGGGTCTGGTCTTCAACCTCTGTGTCTCAGCTCCTTTGGGGAAAATAATACTCCATCTCTCTACCCTTGTATGTCCAGGTTTAGCAGACTCTCTGGGAAAGGGACCTTCTCTTGCTTTGCTTGTCACGCTAATAATAAATAACCCCAGTAAGAAGATTGGAGTGACCACGGCAAGAGGAGCTGCCATTGCATTGTTAGCAGCAACAGGTATCTCCTGCCGAGGAGGTGACCCCTCGTGGTGCCACTGATCTTGTCCCCATCTGGGACAATCAGAAACACGCGGGCAGCAGGGCTGTCTGGGCGGTGGGTGCCCAGGCGCCTGTCCCCAGTGACCAGTGCCAGCTACCTCCTGCTCGTCACAAGGTGGATTGGGGAAATCAGGTCACGGCAGAGATGGGCTGCAGCTTTGCCATCTGCAGAAGAGTTTGAGAGAGCCTGACGTGCCGGCTCTGTGGCAGGTGTCCAAGGCACTGGGGGTGTCAGAGACTCTTGTCCCTCTTGGGTTATGAAGGACAAGGAGGACTCTGCTGGCAGATGGTGTCTCCAGTCCGGTCTGCAGGGTCTCGCCTGCACCCAGCTACAGCTGCAAACCAGTCTTGGCCTTTGTGCTCCCCAGATATCCCATTCCTGGAATATTTGTGTTTATAGAAACTTTTTTTGTTGAGACCAGAGCTGAGATGTGATTACATGCCAAACTCTGAAGCACCGTAAACGGAACAACCCGTTTCCCACCATGGCTTGTGCGTGGCCGGGGAGGAGAAACAAGGTGGAAGATGATATAGTTTTTAGTGCTGTGAGCTTTTTGATGGCTGTTTTCTGAAAGACGGTCACTGCTCAAGGTGCAGGACCAACCTGACAGGGATATTCCCTCCACATCCTAGAGAGCTGAGTTCTCCATGGGCTCACTGAGGGCTTGTGGCCGAGCGGGAAATCGACCTGAAGCAAGGATCAAGGGCTTGAGACAAGTCGCGTCCACCTTCCCTTTCTAACTAGCTCCGCTCAGCTACTGTGTGCCGTTCGGCTTGGGTGGCCACCCAGCACTGGAGAAATCCTAGGCTGACCTGTGGTGGTCTTGCCAGCTGCTTTTGCTTTGGTTTTAATTCATTGCTTTTGCTTTTCAGAGGGTCATTCCATGGACTTGGCTTGAAGAAGGGCTGAAATACCATCACGCGCTCTGCACCTCATAAGACGAAGTGTAATTAAGCCACCTACCTCTTAAAACGTACAGCCCGCCTTTGAACAATTGGGGAAAGCCACCAAAAGGGTTAAACACTTTATTGAGATGGCTTTGTTTGTTACGTGTGTGCTTTGCTTGTTCTGAGAATTAACGGAAGATAAGCTAAAAGTTCATTTATAAGAGTATTAAAGGATAATTATGATGGAGTGAATGCAGCGGGTCAAAAGGCATTATGATGAACAGAATCATAATATACGGCTTGGGAAAATAAGCTAAAATGTACAATGCCTAACGTCACTCACCGAACGCCATAGAAAGTGGACTTCCTCGGTTTTCTCTCCTCTTCCTCATTCCCAGTCTAAATTAAAGTTGCGTCCGTCAGCCCTCTGCCGTCCAGGCACGAGCACGTAATGATAATCAATTGCGGTAACTTAAATTAAACTTTTGGGCAGGCATAAATATGTGACCTTTTAATATCAACAAAATGATAAAAAAGATTTGGTAGGAAATCTGTTTCAATCAGATTAGAGGAGAAGTGGGTAAAGCTGATTACAAGCCCGCTAAACACAGTGTTTGGGCAGTATTTGTTCAGAAACAATAGCGTTAATTCTACTTTAACAAGTATTATCTGGAAAATCAATAATTAATGGGAACCCCATTATCAACTTGTAATTTAGCACAGAGATTAAGTTGGGGGAGAAGTGAAAGCGAGTGGGCAACGTGCTTTTACTTGACCTGTCAGGCTGGTGCATTAGCGAGTGACAGCAGGTTTCATATTTTTTTCAAGGAGAGGTGGTAGAAATAAGTCAATTTGGGCCTCTTGCTGTTTGGCACCACCTTGTCATCCCCCCCCCCATCCACCTCCTCCCGCTTTGCAGAAGAAAGGCCTCTCACGGCCAGGTGGCCGCGGCCCAGGGGCCAACATCTTTGGTGGCACTTGGTCTTGGGGTGAAGGGGGACCAAAATCCCCGCATCCACAGGTGCAGGGAGAGGGGTGGAAGGAGGGAGCGGAGGTGGGCAGAAGGTGGCTCCTTGCGGGAGGCGTGGATGGGTGCAGTCACACCACCTTGTCTTGGCTTCCCAAGGCGGGGCGTCCCCCTCCGTGACATCTTTTCCCGGCTTGCTGAAGTGCTCCCTTACCATGTTCTCTCCTTGACTGACGGGACTCGTAGCGACATGTGGGAATGCATGTGAACGGCCAGATTTTCTCCAGCCGGCTCCTCTCTCCCTTCCCCCCCTCCACCATATCGGCTCTATTTGGGGAAACAACCTTATTTGTCCTCTGCGCTGTGGTGGGGAACTCGGATGTGGCTCAGAGGTGGTGTGTGCCCGACTCGTCGCCGGAGTAGGTCATCGCAACAGATGCCAAACAGATAATGGTTTTGCGAAGACAGCATACTTCCAGAGGATACAGATGTTCTGATCAAGGATCTCCATGTGTGTGTGTGTGTGTAAGTGCACGTGCATCTCTCTGGATATCTCTGTGTGTGTTTGCTGAGGCAAGAGCAGGTTTTTAGCAGAGGAGCATCGCTGGTTGTTTTTTTTGCTGAATTTTAGGTGGACAGCAGCGAGCCACCGTTTCCACCTCACTACTGGTCTGCCCATCTTCTTCTTCTGGGCAGAGGCTCTTTTTGCCTGAGTTTCCTACTGTTTTTGGGGGAGAGAAGGATGCGGTTTGTGGGCTGTAGTGCTTTAGCAGAACAAGGGAGTGAAAGGAGATGGGTTAGGGACACTGGAAAGCAAGTAAGCCAGTGCTAGAGGGCTTGTGGAGGCCTCAGTGGAGCTGGACATGGCTGTGTAGACACCCACGTTTGGGATGTTCTTTGCCTTGCTCATAGGCAATGGTTAAAAATGGGCTCGAGGAAGGCCCTGCTGACACAGGTGATGGCTTATGGATAGAAGAGAGGCAAACACTTCCCCATCCCTGGAGGTGTTCAAGACCAGGCTGGATGGGGCTTTGAGCAACCTGGTCTAATAGGAGGTGTCCCTGCCCATGGCAGAGGGGTTGGAACTTGATGATCTTTAAGGTCCCTTCCAACTCTAACCATTCTATGGTTCTATGATTCTAAGAGTGCAGGGACATATCACCTCTTTCAGCAGAGCTGGTGGATAGAGCTGGAAATAGTGATGTCTTGAGTTGGCCTCAGGTTTCCCACCAAACCTACCCTCACTAGTGGTGCGGGTGAAGGACACCACGCCAGGATGAGGAGCCCAGGAGCTCCACTTGTCTCTCAGCTTCCACTGGCCATGCCCTCCATCTCTGAGCTGCAACGAGGGTTGATCTGGTCCTTCCAAGGTGGCTGAAAGGCTGATGGCCAGACACTGCCCGGACACCGGCTGTCCCTGGGGCAGGACGTGCAGCCCGGGTTGTGATGAGGGCTTCTTGACAGTCAGCAAGGCGGGATGCTCCCGGCGAAGGGAACAGATTGAAGGCAGATTGTGTGGGTGAAGCAGCACCGTGCCACACAGCTAGGGAGTGGCTTCAGAAATGGCATTTAATCATTCAACATTAACACAAGACATCTGTCACCGTCCTCGGCAGTGACGGGGCTACACAGCAAAACAATATGTTCCGGCGCTCCTAATCACTGGAAAAACACTACTTTTTGCGGAGAGTTCTTTTAGTGCCCAGCACAAATCCTTCTATTTTATTATAGCAATCCCAGCCAAATCCTCCAATAAATGGAGTTTTTATTAATGTGCAGCTGTTAAATGAGAAAAAATAAAACTCAGAAATAAAAATGAATCCCTGAATAATCGGGCTGATCCCAGGCAGTAAGAACAAGCAGGCCGACCAAATACTTACAGCTTTTTGGTATTATTTAAAAATATGATCGGGGCTTTTCTTCCCCCCTCCAGTTTTTGTTTTTTTTTTTAACGCAGCCCTGATTAGATTTTGCTCAGGAAGATCTGAGCCACTTCTGTGGGCTGGAAAGGCAGCAAGGAGGAGGGCAAGGCGCTGGGATGAAGGTGGCATCCAGTGCACGTGCCTGGAATTTGCCTGGTAATTCCCATGGTGGGGAATTTGCTCTGGCCGGGGAGGAGAGTGGCGGGGTGACAAACCATGCCCGGGGCAGCTGGGCTCTGGCTTTGCGGTGGGATCCACCTGCTCCTGTGCAAGGAGACAGAACAGAGAGTGAAAAAAAAAAAAGAGGGTGGAAAGAGGCGAGTGACAAGAGCCCTTGGACCATTGCAGCTCACATCAGAAGGATGGGGCCATTTGCCTTAACCAGTCACAGTTTGGGGCTCTTTGCCTTGGATTGGGGCTTGCCAGGTAAAGCGTCACTCCCTGAAGTGCCATTTTGCAGTAAAAAAGGAAGGAGGAGCAATCGCATGATGATGTGGTTCCCCAGTTCCAGAAGGACAGGGAACTGCTGGAGAGGGTACAGCAGAGGGCTACAAAGATGATGAGGGGCCTGGAGC
>JAOXNO010000024.1:7576508-7591459 GCA_028565335.1 Limnodromus scolopaceus
GTCCCTGCCCATGGCAGGGGGGTTGGAACTGGATGATCTTTAAGGTCCCTCCCAACTCTAACCATTCTATGATTCTATGTCTGTGTTCTCTCAGTCACCCTGTCACAGCTCTCACGCTCTTTTCCAGGACAGTTCCTGTAGGTGTGAACAACTTCAGGATTCCTCGGACTCGATGGCCGTCAGTGTGACTGTAGCTATTTTCAAACGAATCAAGGTTATTACTATTCCTGTCCAGATTCCTCTATCCAGCTTTGTTGTCTGCAAACGGGAAATACCGGCAGGTAGTTGCAGCTGTGGGAACGGGATACAGAGCAGCCACATTTTTGTTCTGCCTCATGGAAAACGTCTTTTAGGCACCACGATGATGTGAAGCCTGAAGTATTTGTGTTCTGGAGTGTTTCCCCTTGTGAGGTGCGGGGAAAAATTTGTGACTACTTCAAGATCTCATCAAGCTCGGACAGGTAGCAGTCTTCCTGGCTTTCCTTTTCAAACCTTCCTAATTAGTCTGGGGGCTAAAAAGTTGGTTGATTTAGTCCTAGCTGAGCGCTAAGCTTCTGCTCTGATAATATTACTCGAAGAGCACAGCCCTTGCTTTTACGGTCACATTGTTAGTTCTCAAGCAACACATGGAAGAGCTGAGCACCAAGAAAAGAGAAAGCCATAAACTCCACCCCCGCTACTCAACCCACTCTGCTCTCGCATGGAAATGCCCAAGGTGCCCACGGTGTGCCAGCAAACCTCTCATCGCAAAGCAGCAGCTTTGGATTATACTCCAGGATAATAATTTCCCACCCCGCCGTGAAGGGGGACTTTCAACCACGCTGCCAAAATTCACAAACACCAAGAGCGTGACAATAAAGCACAAGGAAGTTAGGTGCAAGGGGCACCCAAGCTAAAGGCATCCAGTGACTATTCACATCTTCAGGGTGGAGCTGTGTTTGGTGGACTACGGGTCTGTGGCACCAGCCACGCTCAGGTCAAGAGGAACCACCCATGTTAGGAGATGTGGTCTCCACAGATCACAGTTTGGTATTTGAGACAGAAGCGGCTGCAGTGTGCTCCCTTCCACATCAATTAGCAAGTGCTCTTGATTTCCCAGCAAGCTGCCAATACACCCCCTACTTCCATCTAAATACCCACCACGCAGGCATCTGCTGCAACAGCAGCAGCGTCGCTGAGCAGCAATGCCAGACGGCCTCCTCTGTGGGACGTACTGGAGCAGGTAGGAGCACCCAGCAAGACCCCCCACCTGCAGAGGCATCTCTGGAAAGGAGAGAAGAGCCCCCTCCACCCTGCCCCTGCTCTTAGCTCAGCGCACAAGGAGGCATCCGTCTCTCATGGCTAAGCTGGTGACCGTCCCTTGCTAACACGGGTGGCAGGAGGTGAGCCAACGCTCAGGTAGATGGTGGTGGCCAAGGCTGGCGGTTTTCCCAGCGAGGAGAGAGGAGGGAGCTGCCTGCGGGACAGGAGCCTTCCTCTCCGGCAGGCCTTGCTCTCCTCATCCCTGCTCCTCTTTCCAAAGCCGGGGTGAGTGGTGGCGACTGGTATTGCTAACAGAGAGAGGGGAATGCCCGGGGAGGGAGGAGGGTCAGGCACTAGGCAGGCTGCCTGGGTCGCTGCTGCTTGGTGCTGTGCGTTAGCAAGCGTGAGCTGCGGGCTGGATGTCTCCCTTGAAGAAGGCTCCGTGGCTCAGAGGCTCTCAGGCCCGTGGGAGCTGATCGCGTCGGTGTGGGGTGAGAGTGAGTGAAGCATTGAAGTACAGCTACTGCTATACACTCGGTGGGTCCAGCATGGAAGGCTGTGCTGCAGCATCTCAAGTGTATACTATATGCAGAAGTTACCCAGTCTGTTGGGCTGGCAGAAGAAGATCATTATCTGGCAGCTGCCTTACTTTCCAGGGACACCTGCTTTCCTTTGGTTGCTGGACTCTGAGTCTGGGTTTTTCCTCTTTGTCGTTTTTTGGCCACATCAGGAGAAGGCAGGGAATCTCCTGTTGGCCCCAGGGCCTGAGCTGGAGGCTGAGGTCGGGGGGAAGGAGGAACTCGCTGAAGAGGAGTCCCTGGCTTATGCTGTCGGCAGGGAGAAGGACTTTCCCTCCGAGGAGGCAGCTGGCTTCTGGGGGAAGCACTGGGGTGTCTTGAAGGAAGGACGGGGCTCCGAGGGGATACACAGCTGGACCTCCGCGAGCTGCTCCGTGGAGGAAGAGAAGTGGAGCTCGGCGAAGGAGGAAGCCGACTTTGTATCTGCGTCGTTCGGCACTCGCTTGGGACACTGCCAGATGGTCTCTGTGCCTGAAGCCTGCAGGGGAAGAGAAGAGGGAGGATGAAGGAGAATCCCTGCAAGGGGCTCCAGGCTCCTGGCAGGTTTGGCATGAATGTGGCCGGGCAATTACAAGGAGTCTCCGGCACCAGGTTGACGGGAGCAATGCTGTGAACAAGACGGGGCGCTGGTTTGAACACCATCCTGTAACTCTTAATGCTATTAACTAGTAAGTGTTTGCCCTCATCCTCCAGCACCCTTTGGGGGACAACCCACAGGCTTGATTTGGCTGATAGCATGAATCTGGGACTCTTAATATACAGCACGGGTGCGGCAGCCTGTTTCAAGGCAGGAGATAGAGTCTGGGAACGTGGGCATGAGCTGGATTGTACCAGTAACTGTGCTGGAAGATAAACCAACCCACAGGGATCCCGTCCCTTCACCCCATGCCTCTGAGAGAGCAGAATTTGCTGGGCCTGTGGCAGAACCACAGCAGCAGCTCTGCTGCTTGGCTGGACCTTCAGCCCCAAGGCCAGGCAGAAATGCCAAACACTGCTGAATTCAGAAGGTCCACCTCTACTTACATCTCTCTGCTTATTTGATAGAGGGCCAGGTACCTCCCAAAAAAATCAAGGCGCAGGGATGTGTCAAGAATCCAGACCATGTGGAGGTGGCCCACGTGGTTCCAGGTCACTGCCAAAGCCCATGTGTGGGCACCTCCCTCTCTCCAGCTCTTTGCATGCTGGCCATCTTCTGAGGCAATCACAGCTGGTAGCCTCACAGCCCTTGCAGCTCTAATGGCAACAGCCAGGCCAGGTCTCCCTGCAGAGTCATGGCCGTGCCGAGTACGCTGCAAATTGAGAGCTCAACACCAGAACCATCTCCTATTAGCAGGACCAGACCAAACGAAAGAGCTCGTGGAAGGCAAAAAGGCCTCAAAGCCTGGGCAAGAGAAGAGGGGCTTGGCACTTTGGCCGCACTGAGCCCAAGAAGACAGAAAGGTGGGAATTTCACACTCCGGTGAGCTGAAATGACTGTAGGAAAGAGGGGTGGATCATGCACTGAAGCCAAGTGAAAGGTAAAGCAGTGATAGGTGAGCAAAGCCCTGGATGATCCTCCTTAACAAGTCCAACATTGTGCATTGCTCACCGTTTTGGTCTTACCTGTGGGCAACAGCCACATCCTGCGGGGAGCTACACAGCACTGCCATCCCAACGGCCGCGGAGCTCTCAGACTTCGTCACCTCTAGTGGTATTTTCACCGGCGTGATGGGCCGAGGAATTCTGCTCCTTGTGCTTATGGCTCTCTCTTCTTTCCCCAGGACGGCAGCCTTCTCCTTCCCTGCCTTCCTTGGGATGGAGTCATCAGAGTCGTGGGTGTCCTCCTCAGAACCGGTGGCTGACAGGGTTTCTGAGGCCCGCCGCCTCTCATCGCTGGAGGACGCTGAGGAGGAGGCCCCTGAGGCCAACCGAAGAAGACGGTTTTGCCTCTTCTCCATCACTAAGCGAGCCAAGTCAGGATGCTTTGCCCTCTTATAAAGCCTCTCTTTGGCCGAGAGAGAAGTTGAAAGGTCTGAGCCGGTGTCCTCCTCGGAGAACAAAATGGGTATCCGACTTCTGTACCTGGAGCCCAGAGGTCTTCTGGGGCCCTGCTGAGGTGTGTCCAGGAGGGGCTCTGCTCGCTTAAGGTGTTCTCCCACCGGTGCTGACTTCTCAAGCTCAGGCTCCCTCGCGACTGCCTTGCCAGGCTCTTCCAAATCCAGCGAGAGCCCCGCTTTGTCGGAGAGCTCCGGCTTGTCCTCGGGAGGCTTCGCTACGCCATTGGGAAGCGCCAGCTGCTCCCCCGCCGCCTCCGAGGTGGTTTCGACGTGATTAGCTGAAAGGGCGCAGCTCTCTGTCTCTGCCCCCTCTAGCCCCGAGTGTAGGCTTCCGTTCTCTACCAGCACCAGGTTGTCCTCCAGCTCTTCTTCGATAATGACCTCTTCAAACTGGCCCGGAGGGCAGTACTCCTCATGCCTCATCATCTGGCCGCTGGAAGACATGACGTTTAAGTGGGTCTTTTCAGCAATATGAACAAATGTGCGCTCAACTTTGGTAAAGGGGGAGGAGGCTGTAGCCACGGCCACGGGAGGCTTTGGTTCAGATTTAAGGACTGAGGAGAGGGTCCCTGGCTCGGATACATCCAGTTGGCTACCCATCGGCTGTGGCCGCTCGCTCTGAGGTGTCAGTGCAGCAAGGGTGCCCAGATCAACTTCTGGAGCCAAGTCTGTGGTCACCGGCGACTTCTTCAGATCACCCGGTGAAAACAGCACTAGTGTTTTTGAGCCTTCCTCCAGCTCCAGGTCCCCGTCAGCAGTGGACGCTCGACCTTTGGATCCCTTCTGGTCATCAGCCAGGAGCGTGGATGGTGCGCACTCCTGGCTGCGCTCTGTGCTTTTTTGACTCAGGTCACTGCTGGAACCACTGTGCATGTCAATCTCGTCCCCTTCCTCCTCCACCTCCTCCTCTTCGTCTTCTTCCTCCTCGTCTTCTTCCTCGTCTTCTTCCTCCTCCTCTTTTCCATTCATTTCCAGATAAGGTTCCAGGGGTTTGC
The DNA here is from genome assembly GCA_028565335.1 of Limnodromus scolopaceus. Lineage (NCBI taxonomy): Eukaryota > Metazoa > Chordata > Aves > Charadriiformes > Scolopacidae > Limnodromus > Limnodromus scolopaceus. The sequence continues at coordinate 7,581,360 of JAOXNO010000024.1, forward strand.
AAGGAGCAGTCAAGACAACATTTGAAAAATCAACTTTCTTTATCCGCTGGGATACCTTAGGCTTTTCCCAGTAGTCTGACACATCTTTTCTGAAGTCTTGATAAGGCAAACTTAAAGGCACCGCCTTGGGCAGACCATTCATTTCAAATGACTTCAGCATATATGCCTGCAAGAAGACAGATGTGACAAAAGAAAAGGTCAGTATTCAGACATAGCATGGACACAGAAGACATCAGCACCAACAGCCTTGGGGAGCATCAGTGGAAAGCATCTGGTCCATCACGCTTCCAAAATACACGCCTGAGCAGCAATCACTTGATCATTCAATTTGTACAAACCTTAGAAAGGAGAGATTCATAGAGACATATTAAGGAAGGCAAAAAAAATGTGCCAAAAGAATTCCTTTGTTAGCAGTCTTTAACTCGGACCTAAAAGAGCTGTTTGCAAGCAATTCCTCAGGATTTTTTCATGTTTCCCCATCTTCTTTGGTATTTATATATTTATTTCTGTATTTATATATTTACATATTCCTTACTGGAACAATTCAGCAACTCTTTTTCATGCCCATACTCAAGGGCACTTGAGAACTCAAGGGGTGCCCCTGCGCTAGATGAATTTCCCCATCACTTTTCAGTACCATCCACCCCTCTCGTGGCAGCGATACCCCTTGTAGCGCTCCTGGTGCTCCCCTGCTGTGCTATTCCTCCCTCCCTTCTGCTCCCACCTCCCTCCAGCAACTCCCAATTCTGTTTTTTACAGGCTTCTGCGTGAAAGCCGACGTATAAAGTATCATTATCAGACTCTGGGGTGTCCGACCATTAAAAGCAACGGGAGGACAGGACAGAGGACGTTTCTCGAGCAGCAGCCTGTGGCGGAGACAGCCCATGAGGGGCCGGGAGGAGGCTGTGAAATGACTGCAGATAATTCTATCAGAAAAGCAGCAGCTCTCACACACACACACACACACACACACACGTGCGCGCACTCGACCAAGCAACCAAAAAAAAAAGGGGCAAAATAAGCAGGAAATGCCCATCGATGTCTGGCCTAATTAACAATTGGCGGTAAGTGATAAACCACAGCAGCACCACTCTGCAAAATGGATTTTAAAAAGAAAACAACATTTAGGTGACCATTCTATTAAGAGGGCTGGAAAACAAACGCCTCTCCATGAAGTCAACCAGTCAATAACGCATCACGTTACCCTTGAAAAGTCCTAATCATGAGAACGGCTCCAAACATCTGCGTTTTCAAGTGGCATTTGACAGCGTCAGAGGATATTTAGGCTACACCACTAAACCAGCACCCATTTAACTATGTGGGCCACAGGGCTGCCAACAGCTAGCGTGTTCACCTGGCTGGGGGAACAGGTCTTTTTTTGTCTCTGGGGCGTTGAAAAAAAAGCCCTCAATAGCTTTTCAGTCCAATGAGACCATTCCAAATTGGGCTGAAAAATCTGCATGTTGTTCTGTGCGGAGCACCCGCCCCATTAGTATGCCTGAAAAATGGAACATCTTTATGTTCTTGTATCACAGGGACATTTCAAATAGATTGGTGGGCAGCCTCAAGCTGTCATGCTTGGTGAAAAGCTGTTATCCACTTAATATTTATTTTCATATCTTATAATTAAAACACAGACCGGGTTTGGCAATGCTTCTGGAGTCCAAAGCTGCTTCTCTTCTTTCATTAAAGCTGAAGCCTGGCCCTGGTGACAGCTGTGGAACTCGGACTGGTAAGAGGGTCGTACTACCCTTCGCAAAGGAAATTACCCGCTTGGCTTCCTCCCTCATTCTCCTAATTTCTCCTCCCTCCTGATTTCTTGGAAATGAGTCCATTCAGCAGACTGGATTCTGCCTGTTGGCTGGATTTGGTTTTCCTGAGAAATACACCCACAGCCGCTGTCCCTGAAGTTCTGATCAAACAGAGGCGCTTTCCCGGTGGGACTGGGACCTGATAAAGAAGCCCTGACCATGATAAAGACCTGACCATGCCTTGTGCTGAGCCTCCCACTGGAAAGAGCACCCCATCCCCAACAACCTGTTGGCTTGCTGCTCGACTTCACCCCGTTTTCTAGATGCTGTTGTTGACGGTACAGCTGGAGGACCCATGGTTGCTCTTGGCATATGTAAACCTTCAAGTCTCCTCTCGGCTCTTAGGAACTTGTGTCATCTCATCTGCCTTCTGCTCAAGGAGAACTGAAGCCAGTCCCGCAGTGCACATCCTATACAGGCCAGAGATATGGTTTCTGTGCCCTCCAGTCTGTCCCACCAGCAGCCCTGTCTCCAGCAAACCCCTCTTTCCCATGCAAGACATCAGAAGTTTTTCCTGAGATGAGATTGCTCTAAGGGATAAGGCATGACATCGAGCTGGTCAGCAGGACGCTGCCGTAATAAAAATGACAGTTCTTTTCTTCTTCTGCTCTGGTTCCCCTTTGCTGTCATTGAGTCGTGCTGTAGACACCACGTACTTCCATCTCTGGTTGCATAAACTCCTTGTGCTATTTAGCAAACGGACTGTCTTTCTGCCTGTCACTGCATTTTCCGTGTGTATTTTCTATTTCCCTGCATGGACATTGCACCCCGAAGCACAACAGTGAGTGCTTCGCTTCTACTTCCCTTTGGGAGCCTTGGACTCCTTAACCTGTTGCATGCAGTAGCCCAAAATTGCCAGAACCTATTCCTTAAAGCAGCCTGAGACTCTGATTGTTTTTGCCACTGTAGATGTACCCTCCAAAGAGCATCAACATGCCAAAAAATCTGGAGGACAGCAGCTACCTACAAACCCAACTGAAAGAAACTTTGCTGACATGACTCTTGTGTCAAATATTATTTTAACACGTATTTTCTTACCTTCATTACTGTCATCACCTGAAGCTGTTAACAAGGAAGACCATCCTAGGGCATAAAAGTCTGACACTGTCTTCGCTGCTGAGCTAACGTGGCTGCAAGTGGACACCCTCCTGAACAAGGTGTTCCCAGTTTGAACCCCCCACTAGAGAAGCTCGTGTCCTCTCCTGGCAGTCATCATCACACTCAGTTGCTCTGGGACTATCCCCCAAGGGCTGGAGAAGAAATTTGCTGCTCTGCTGTAGTGATGGGGAGGAACTGCGGGAAGATGCCAGAAGATGAGGCGGGAGAGGCTTAGGTCTTAAAATTGTAGAATAACAAAGGTGTAAATAATCTCTGGAGGTCTCTGCTCCAACCACCCCTCAACGCATGACCAACTTAGAGCTGGCTGCTCTGGGCCCTGTCCAGCTGAGTTTTGAGTATCTCCAAGGGTGGAGAACCCACAACCTCTTTGGGACCCTGTCCTAGTGTCTGAGGCTCTTAATGGTGAAAAAGTTTTTCTTTATATCTAATTCTTGGATCTAATTTTCCTTTTGCGCAGTTTGTGTCCATCACATCTCATTTTTTTCACTGTGTGCCTCTGAGAAGAGTCTGGCATCATCCTTTCATCAGGTAGTTCAAGGAAGAAATAAGATCCCACCCCAATCCTGCTCTTTCTAAGGTGGAACAAACCCAGCTCTCTCAGCCTCTCCTTATGTCGTATTTTCCAGTTCCTAATCATCTTGGTGGTCCCCTGCCAGGCTCACTCCACCATGAGTGGGAACTCGAGCTGAAGCAGCCAACCCAATTTTAAAAGCTACCAAGACCAAATCTGAGTCAAAAGGACTTTACCTCCAGCAATCTCTGATCCCTGCCTATGTTCCCCACCTTCTCAGAAGACACACTGCCTGTCCTTGGGCAGTGAATCAGTTCTTCCCAACTGCTTGGGCTCAGATCTTCACTCCTGACTGTCTTTTGACTTGTTAGTCAATTGTCCAGGAATGAGGATGGCAGTACGTGTGTCCGAGCGTGGGTTCCCCACAAAGTCTGTGCATTTCACCTCTTTAACACTCTGTCTCTCCGTAAAACTTGACTGCACTTAGATGTAATTTGGCTAGTAACGACTTTGGGTAACAAGATGTATTGGGCAGGCAATAGATATCTCTGCTTTGCACAGAGGCCAGAGTTGGAGTATAGAGGGGAAGAAGAGTCAGGAGAGAAAAAGATCTACCTGCTCATATTTGGCAGAGGCAGAAACCAGCCCCTTCAAGTGCATCTCTGCCCCTGTGGTTATGAACAGCTAAGTGGAGACTGGGAGTTTGTCTTTACTGTAAACTGGTGGGGTTTCAAATTAGCAGGATCATTGGCACTGGGACGTCCTCAGAGGAATCCTCTATCACCCAATATGGGCAGCAGTAAAGTTCCTACATGCCAGTGATGCTGCAAATACTGCAAAAATCAGCAAAGATGCAGCCTCCTTTTTGCTCCAGCAAGTTTACAACCATGCATTAGAAGTCTGATGGGAGAGAGCCACCCACCCCCTCTACGCACACCGCGCTGCCAGCCAGGGGAAGATGCCCAGAATGAGGAACCAAGAGAAATGTGATAAGCCGTTTCTGCTGTTTTCATAAGCATCGAATAGTATTAGCTTAAGTTTAGACAGTTGGGATGCTGGTAACCATCAAGGCAGAGCTCTAAAAAGTTACAGAAGTTGGGGCTAGTTGTGACTCGCCGCTGTGATACGACTGGGTTCAAGTCAGTGAAATTGCTACAGGCCTGATTTTATGTAAATTGGAACTCAGCGTGGCCTTCCCAAAGTGCACGAAACACATCTCCGACAATCACGGAACTCTGTCTCTATTCCCGGATCTGGCTTAACCGCAAGTTTTCGGCGCTCACATTAGTAAACGATACTTAAACTCTCCCTGTTCTACCAGAGCCCCTTCCTCTCCCTGCCCGATGCTCCCACGGAGGCAAGGATGAGCAGAGGACACCCCCCCCAGAGCTGGAAAGCAAAAGGGAGTAGAAAAACAAAGCAAGAAAGCAAACAAAAAACCCAGCCATCACCAAGGTGCTGCCTTCGATTCTTTAATAAGATTTTGGTAGTATACAAGCTTTTTTTTTTTCTTTTTTTTTTCTTTTTTTTTTTTCCCGATTGTCTGGATTAACATACATGGATTTAAAAAAGGCACAAAATCCATTGCACAGCTTCTGTTTTGTTTGTTTTTGATGACATTGCCTGTTCATTGTGGTTTCAAGTGTAGGATTTTACAGTACTCTGCAGCATTTACAGCATGGTCTACATACAGGTAATCAATGCATGCTTTTATACAGGAGACAGAATTCAAATTCTCTCTCAGTATTTCTATGTACACAATAATACAGTGGTTTTCTTCTGAAAAAAGCTTTAAATTGGTCTTGCATGCTCGGTGTGCCAGAAGAATTAGTGCAAGCATATATTACAGTGTTATTGCAGTACAAAAAGGGGTTAACCTTAGGCTCTAAAGGGATGAGATACGGGAAGAATAAAAAGACTCAAGGAAAAGAAGCTTTGGATCCCTTCAGTCAACTACGTCCTTCCAAATGGATCCCTACTCGGTACCGCCGTTAAAGCTACAGCAGGCTGCTTCCCCTCCGTCTCCCTGCTGCCCTTTCCCCTGAGATGACCTTCCACAGCTTCTTCAGACCTTCTGTCCCTAGCAGCCGATGAGGACTTCTGGTAGTTCCAGGAAGCCCTTCTGCTGTGCCTCCGAATGCCGGAGACCTGCTTGAAGGGGACTTTCCCGAGATCCACCGCTTCAAGCGACCTCAAGTCCCACAGCAGATGAAGTTTATCAAGCAAACCAAGAAGCACAATAGGTTGCCCACTGCTTTTGTCTCCTCTCGGTAGCAATGACTGCAGAAACCCACATTCACCTCCCACTGGAACAGCAGTTGGTTAAATATGGTTTGGACTCTCTCCAAAGTCTAACCGGTGACACAAGGTAATGCAAAGGAAGGATATGCTGGTCCCTGAGATTCTTCGTGGGAGCTGGAAAGTCCGAGAAGCAGAAATCAAGTTCCCAACATGACGTTAATTGCCCCATTGGGAATGGGAAGAGGCCTTAGTCCTGAGAGATGCAGATGGCACACAGACAGCAAGAGCCGTAGTCCGGTCTTCCCTGTAACAGCTTTGATTTGGGTGCTATCAGGACCTTAGCATATCCTGGAAGTGACATTATCCTCTGCCAACATAGACTAAAGCTTGTTTGGGACTGGGAAATCTGGCAGGATTGATAACAGTGAGTGGAAAAAACCCTAGAATCTGAGTTTCTGAAGCAGCTCTTTCTTCAAACCAGCATCAGATGAGGTAAAAGTAGCAGGGGCCTTAGAGCTGCCAGGCTTGCTTGCAGGACCTCCACGTTCCAAGAATCAGCACCATAAATGTCAGAGAGATTTTCTTTCCAGCATCTTACCATCAAATAAATGCTCCACAGCCTTTCTCTTCTTTTTTTTTTAATTTTTTTATTATTTTTTTTTTAACCAAGGCGAATAGGGTGGTCCAGTCCTAGGCTGGGTAAGTGCTCTGCTCCTCCCTATTTGTGCTTTCACGTGTTGTTAGGTTTGTGCCAGTTTTCCTAGCGTCTTGGACGGAAGCAATAGCTCTGTAAAGGTGGTACGCCTGCCACTTAGCTTCCCACCTCTCCACCCACCGGTGGCTCCAGCAAGAGTCGAGGCAGAGCTCCCTGTCTGAGCAGACACGGGGACCACCTCATTTCCATCACTCAGAAGAGACTCGGGAAATGGCGAGCAAAGTGGAAGGAGATGGTAATTCGAAAAATTGTTCTAGTCCCTAATTGTAAAGGCAACTTAATAGCAGCAAGAAAGAAGAAGAAGGAGGTTCTGAAAGCTAAACATCTTCCTTAGTCATAAAAACAACCAGAAGTCAGCAGTGCTGCATAAGAACCTGATCTGGCTTTTTTTTTTTTTTTTTTTTTCAGGAAGGACTAAACTGAAGGGGCAAGAGTCCCACGGAAATCCTCCTTATCTGACTCGCTCAGAGGAAATTTGTCGTTACTGTGTTTCATGTTGCCAGATCAATCAATTGCGCTCATAATTAAACTGAGTAACTTGTTGGAGTCGTTGGAGGAAGCCCTGGGGATTCTTCTGAGGCAAGTGCACTGGATGAGGTAACCGACTTGAAACGCTTTGCATATGAAAAAAATAAAACCTCCAAACAGAAAGCAATTTTCTTTTCAAACACTAAAAGACATGCAAGTGGATGTAAAGTGGGGACTGCCTCCAATCCCCAGGTTACACGTTTAGCAGCTTGTTTAGAACGTACATTCATTGTAACATCTTTTTTTTTTTGTTTTTTTTTTCCCAATGGCAGGTGTAATACAAGGAGTTTGCAATACATCAAATAAGACTTAGCAACATTTCCCAGAAATTCATCCCGGCGCTTCCCGTGGAACTGCAAAGGCAGGTCTGTGTGTCACAGCCACCCAAACACAAAACGCATGGTACAGAGGTGCAACAAAAAGGAAGGTAGTAGCGCGGTGATCAGCCTTTACGCGTTTTATTTAAAGGTTTTAACATCACCCAAATTAGGCATTTTGCATACTAACAAGGGATGTCCCAAGGGGGCAGCACCGCTCCGTTCGCCAGAATCCTCTGCCACCAGCCGATGGCGAACGGAGGGGTACGTACGCTACAAGACACTGAGTTAAGAAAACCGGGCCGGGCCAGGTTGCCAAAAATCAGATCTGCAGCTTTTAAAGGAGGCCAGGTGTGCCACCTGAACCAGACACCACCGGGACACCTTTCTGTAACCGACCCAAGATTGGTTCTTTTGCAACAGCCTGTTGAGCGCTTGGACGTGTGCGAAGTGGCCCGTGACCGGCCCAGAAAAGCTTCTGGTAAGGCATGACCACGTGTGGCCATTCACGCTCCACGTGTGGGTCATGAACACATAGAAATAGACATACAATCAGAAACGGAAGCTCCAGTGAAAAAGCATCCCAACACCACCCTGGGGGTAAGGGTGACATCAGGAAGCACATCTGGCTTACTTTGGTCAGCCTCTCCAGAAGCTGTAGTCTCCTCCAGTCGCCCTGGGGAGGGCTGGCGACTACGGGGGAAGCAGGTCAAGAAGAAAAGCACCCCATGTTCTCCAGCTGAGAAATATCTGGGGTGATTTATTGACTCTAAACACTAAGAGGAGTTTAGGGGTTTGTAAATCGTCCATGATTTTCAAGGCTTCAGACCTCGTCCGCTAGGAAATACAACTTTACTTTCTTCAGCTAGCCTCCTGAAGCCCATCTGTTACCCAAGCAGAGCTAGACAAATATACAATAGCTATCTCCAAATAGTTCTTTCCCATTTGTCACCAAAGCAAAAAGAGAAAATAAAAAATAAAAATAAAAGCTTCTCTTTTGAATAGATTGGGATAAAAGAGCCCTTTCTTATTCAATGTGAAAGTGGAAAAATGGTCTCAGCTCCAAGTAAAGTTCTCAAAGTGGTGTGAATAGATCTCCACTGACAACCATTAATAAAACGTGTCATTCATTTAACCCAGCAGTTTACAATAAAAATAAATTAGGTCATTGACACAGTATTATGCGGCTGTAATATGAACGTGACTGGATACCACAGAGACTCCACCTCGCCTAAGGGAGAGATGGAAGACCCACTGGACAAACACGGTACCGATCCCTCCAGACGAGCAGTAGAAAATCTCCTTATATTTTCAAGAATAATCTTGTGCCGCTGTCAGGCACTTGAAGTTCCACATCACGGAAGATTAACTGATGGAGGCGTGAGAGGAAGGACACTAGAGAACAGGAGAAGAACCGAACACATCTTTCCATGCTTCCTGACCTTCCGTCTCACTGTGCATCCTACTGTGGAGCTATTTTACAATACAGGGCTAAACTAGCAATGGTTCTATTTTCTGGCCCTAATTTATTTACGTCGGAACACAGCACCACATTCAAATAGTGCATTTTTACATGAGAGAGCAAGTGAAGTTCCTGGTGATTTGCAGTCAAAGAAATGCCTCAATGATAACTTGTATTCGGAATAGAGGTCCCACCCACCGTCCTGGCAACTTCCAGATCATGAAATAATATTCTGCCTCCTGAAATTCTCTCTCTGCAACCAAACTCTTCACGTCTGGCTTCATCCTGACATGTTCTGAAAAGGCTTTATTTGCTGCTGACTTCCTCCAGCGGCCCCCCATGTCACACGGAGGGGAAGTGGCTCAAAGGAAAAATAAAGCACTTGGGGACCTTTTAGGTTAAGAGACCATAGGAGGGTACGAGTACTGGGACTATTAGTGTTTCTGAATAAACTCTGGAAAGGCTAAATCGAGGTGTTTGCCCCGGTGTCCCATCAGACCGCAGAAGGCTTCTACTAAAAAAGCAAATTATCAAGCCTCTCAGAAGAGGCTGTACGCTTCGGGGCAGCGTAGTCAATGACAAAGATGGCACCCAAGCCTGGCGATGCTACCGCGACAAAAGACACATGAGGTAGTTAAACACTCCAAAGCGAAGCCTTTGGAAAGAAATGTTTGAAGCACAGAGCAGAGCAATCTCCCAAACGACGTTTGTTTTGGATCTCATCTTGAATTGCTCACAGCCTAGAGGAGCTAGAAAAGAAGGTGGATGTTAACTGGCTTTGGAAAAGAAAGGCAGAAGGCTAGGTAAGCTGCTGAGACACCCTTCCCTATTATCGCCGATCAGTTTGAAACAACAGGGCTCTTTGCACAAGTCCTAGACTCAAAAAATACATCCAAAATCGATGATTTTTTTTTTTTTTTTTTTTTTCCACCTCAAAAAGGAGAAAAGATCGTTGACTGGTTCCTAAAGGCACCCTGCCTTCTCTTACAACACCCGGGTTTGAGCGCTGGGGAGAGCCAGCTGCCAAATGCAGGAACGGGAATGCGGAAGAAACCCGCAGCTGGTTTAAAACAAGCAGCTACTTTTGACGGCGTAACGCCAGCGGCGCGGGCCAGATCAGGGAAGAACCGTCATTGTACGCGTCGAAGTCAGGAACGCTAATCCTCGGGGCAAAGAAAAAAAAACAATCCACCACTCTGCGATAACTCCAGCCAAGACAGGCAACGAGAGGAAACACCAGCGAGCTAAAGTTTAGAGTTAACGAACAAAGCGTCAGCTCTCTTGCGCTTAAAATTGCCCCATCCTGGTTGTTGGAAATATTGGAATTTCACTGAATTTCACTGAATTTTTAGAGTTGGAAGGGACCATAGAGATCATCTAGTCCAACTCCCCTGCT
>JAOXNO010000024.1:7591559-7604744 GCA_028565335.1 Limnodromus scolopaceus
GTCCTCTCACTGGCAACCACTGAAAAGAGTCTGGCTCCCTCCTCCTTCAACCCACCCTTTAGATACTTATAGGCATAGGAAATACCCTATTTATTTCTATTTTTATTTGGATTCCCCTCTGGCAACTTCCAGGCTGGAGAAAGGGGACAGCCAATTTTGCCAGCTCAGAAGACATCCAGTTGGAAGAGCTCGTACTGTTTGCAACTGGAGTTGAGGCATTTTCTCACTCACAGAGACCAGGCATCAATTTAAATGGAACTTAGAGACAAGCTCACAACCACAGAAGTGGTGTTTAACCGGCTGTTTACACGGTCTGCAACCACAGATGGCAGCTGTGTCTTAAGGGAAAGCATTACCAGCTCTCTAAATTTAGCTGCTCATGTACACGGCAATTTTGGGGAGTTTTCTGAGTCCCAAGGATTCCAGGATTTGAAACCCATGAAACAGTCCTGAAAATGGAGGGTATCTTTCATTATCACCTCCGAAATGAAACTGCCTCTAAACAACACGATCACTGTTCCTCACACAGGCTCCACGTAGAGCTGAGGCTGCTCCAAGTGCCAAAATGTGCCGGTTTTCCCCGTTTCCTCCGAGGCAAGCAGAGGGAGGGAAGGCAAGAGGCTGATCAAAGCGCCGCAGGGACTCTATGGTGCCACATGAGATACGCAATGCGTAGGAAACTGGTGCAGGAGGCAAACCTCACAGATTGTTGGGAACGGCAAAGGCAGGAGGTAGTGCAGGTACCCAGGGATGCGAGAAGGATGTGAGGGATGAGATACCACATATGGCAACGGAGGTAGACCAGGAGGGCAGGTGATTGTGTAGAGTGGGACCCGCACCGGCAACTGGGATGGAGTAAAAAAGAGTTTTTGTCACCTAGGGAAGAGATGGGATAGGCAAAGGGGAACAAAGAGGCAACCAGATCTAAGAGATCTTCTCACCTCAGGTTTCCTGTGCAACCTGGTCTAGGTAGACCCGCTCCGGCGGGGGGCTTGGACTAGATGATCCCTAAAGGTCCCTTCCAACCCCATATAATTCTATGATTCTAAGATGAGGGGGTTCTGCCTTCTCATCGCATTGTATGTGAAGCCTACCAACAGCGCAGGGCTACACCTGACCGCTGTGGTTCTTGCATCCAGATTCAGATTGAACCATAAGCTAACTGGGTGGGAGCTGAGCAGCAATACCTCAGCTTACGGAGCAATGGATGAGATCCCAGAGGAGAATGTCAGCCAGTCCTGCAGTCAGCTGCCTTATCTCAATCCAGTCTGGAGGCCAACCGTCCAAGTACAGCTTCTTCATCTTGGGCTGGGGAGCTGGCAAAAACCTCCCCAGCTCAGCTGGTGCCCGCTTGGTCCCAGCACTGGAAGGGAGAAAGTGTGCTCAAACCCTCATCCTCAGCTGAGTACCTAGTAACTGAGAGGCAGCTGGCGCCGCTTCCTACACGCTCTTCAAAAGTCACTTGGACAGAGGATTTGAGAAGGTGGGCTGATCATCCTCTATCCTTGGGGACCCCTGAAGAAGCACCACATGAACTACAGGAAAAAAGCTGAAGGAGTCTTGGAGTCAACATCGGTGATGTGGAAAGGAAAGCATCAGGCCAGGTTGGAAGTCTCTAGGAACCACAAAGACACTTAGCCCAACAAATGCAACTTTTGGACCAGTTTGTCCCTTTCGAGCAACAGTCTTGCGGCAGCCTGGACCACAACAGTGTCCAGGTTCAGACAAAGAGAAGGAGTGGAAGAGCAAGAGATACTTCTCATCATGAAGAGGTAGCATAGGGATGGGATCCTATCACCCATATGGCTGTCTTACAGGGCATTTGTATCTTAAACTCTGTCATCACTGTAACAAAAGAGACTTTAAACAGTGAAAGAGGTGATGCAACGTAACTCTTCCACTTACCTGCCCCTCAACACTGGCAAAAAAAGCATGGGAATGGTGGACAAAGTCAGGTTCGCACCAGAACAGCTTATCTTCAGGCAACCCCCTCCCACCAGAACCTTCTCTACCGAAAGTGAACGCGTGCCGGCATAACTACATGTACCCAATTCGTGCTAGCTGAACCCAAGTATTTACAGTAACATTTTTACAGAAGTCACATCTCACTAGCTCCTTCTGTGGGAAGGAGGCTGGGGAGAGAGTGATCAATTGGAAACATCTCCCGTTCTGCATAGAAAGAAGGTGAAAGGAGCCAAGAGACCAAGATAGAAAAAGATGGCTTTTGTATGTATATACAGCTGATGTGCATTTGCTCACTGAAGTAGAGCATGAGATCCTAGCAACAGCCACCTGTCCTTCTGATGCTGAAGATCTCTAAAGGAGTGACAAATGCTCATTTCAATCCTCATTTTGGATTCTGAGGAGAACAAGTGCTATGTACAATGGGAAGTAAAACCAAGAACGTTTCTTTCAGGATGCAAACCCTGTTCTTGGACCCTTCTGATGAACACAATTTGCCTAAGAGTCGGGTGCTGCCAGGGAATTTTATTTCACTAGTATCGATTGACACTGACTTACCCCAGCTGATAAAGAACCTTATAAAACATAGAAGGGAAAATAACTAGGGGAACTACCTTTTCAGCCCCATGATCGCTTTTTGTGTCGACAGCCCTCCATCAGTTGGTTTTTCCCCCGCTGATGGTGGCTTTCCAGCGCTGCCAGTTGCGTAAATGAACAGTGAAACAAAGCAGGAAATGAACTGAAGCTGAGAACACATTTCCTTCTCCCCGTGCAGGTCCACGCAGCCACATGGACACCAGCAATGGCAAAGGGCTGGAAGGGATGGATGGGGTAGGGGTAGGAGGGTACCTCTTAGAGACCCAGTACTTCTCTTCCCCTAACTGACCATGAAACGGCTGCTTGTCACTTCCTTTGAGCTTTCTAGTTGTTTGGGGTTTTTTTGACAACTGATTTTGGACATATTTACATTTATAATTGCAGTCATTATAAACGAAACACAATAAATAAATGCAATATAAATGTAATCTACAGAGGTTTTTTTTAGAATTGCACTGTAACTAGTTTTAATATTAATTTATTACATTTCCATAGATATAAAAAGAAAGCTATTTTCACATTTCTTTAATTTGCCAACTGTTCCTCAACAATATGTGGATTCCACAGTAATTATTACAGTATTAGATGAAGATGTTAAAAAAATCTGCAAATTGACTGTTTTTTAATACTCTTTGCATACTACTGTAACATCAGGATTCCAGCCATTAGCACCAATTAATTTGTTCAGGATTAGGTTTTAAAAGCCATATTGATTATGAAATAAAACTTCCCACAAAAACCCGGGCGACAGCAACATGTCCAATTATTCTGATATAGAGCCTAAATTTGATGGTTTAACAGGATCGGTTTAGAAATCAGTACCCCACCTTACAGAATCTGAACAGCGAAGGATTCGGTGTCTTTTAGTAACGTATTTCAGCAGTTTACAACCCACCCGTGTCTTTAAAATGAGCATCTTGCTTCTAGTTTGACCTGTGTTACTTTATCTTCCGGTCCGTAGACCCGTATCTTTGCCTGGCAGATTAAAAATCCCATCTCACTCTCTTCAGGCATGTGCTCCTAACAGCAATCGTGTCGCTTTTTAGTTCTGGCTTTTAACGACAGACTGCATCTCTTCAAGCTCATTCTACAAGGCAGGTTTTCCAGAATGAAACAATTCTCGTTTCGCTTTTCTTTTTTTTTTTTTTTTTTAGGTTTTGAACATCTTTTAAAAAGAAATTTCCATACAAGACTTGGATCTGACGTCTGGTGGTGAGCTCACCAATACAAAAGCTCTCCCCTCTGCTCACATCTTCATTTTCCTGCTGATACATCAAAGAAGATTTTTTTTATTTAATTTCTTTTTTTTAATTTTTTTTTTTGCTATAGCAGCATAATGAGAACTCACACGCACCTAATTATTTTCCCCTACCTCCCACCTCATTCTGCACCTCCCAGGGCACAGTTTCTCCCACTCTCTGCGTGTGACCTATATTCTTTGTACTTGAAACATGACCTTGTCCCTGGCCGAATGCAATAATTAGTTTGAACGTAAGCAACTTATCAAGCCATCCAGATCTTTCTGCAGAGCTGGCCTGCCAGTGTGATTTTATCAAGCCACCCATCGACCCGTCACTGAAAACTTTCTCCTTGGGGATGTCTTTTTTCCTTCTTGACAGGCACTAGAGGCATGGAATAGCGCTGAACTAAGGGTAGGAGACCAGGAGTCCTAATGAGAAACGTCCCCACTTGTAAGAGATACCAACACATAAACACATTTTGTTTGGTTAGTTGGTTTTCAACTTATGAATAATTTTAAATAGAAGAATGTCCTACTGAAGTCTATATAGATCAATCATCTTTATCAATCAGACTTTTGAACTTAGAAGAGGAACAGTATCAAGTTTACTTGGAAGGAACAGTTCTATGTATAACCACGATGAGTAGCATTAGATAGATAGATTACTGCCCTTTAAATTTCACGTATGGAGCTACTTATGGGCTAGTCAGGCGAGAGTTTATAAATACCCAGTTACCCTGTTTGCTCTCTTTTGTCACTGGTGAAATTAAAAATTGATTTTTTTAAAAACCAGAACAACAGAAACTTTCGTTTCTAAAACTGACCTTGAAAAGTGAATATCACTGTTTTGGAGACTATGGACTAAAAATTATTACGAGCTATGATTTTAAATCTACTTCGTTCCCAAATTCCATTTTCTCTGGAATCTGCTGTTTTATTAAAGTCTCTACTGAACACGGTAAAAAAAAACCCATCAGAGCAGAGTCTATTTAAGGAAATCATCCCTTCTCATGTCACTTTGAGAAAAACAAAGCCTTGCTCTTTCTGGTTTCTGTGCTTGACATAAGAAGAGCTGCCAAACAGCATTAGGTTTCTGGTTAATGCAGTCTAAGCATTTCTGGAAATGCCCACTGCTTTTTTTAAAAATAAAACTGATCAACAAATTGCAGATAAAAAATTTTGGCTGGGCAGTAAAGTGTCCTGTTCACTCCTGTTCTTGGGGCAAATCAAAAGAAATTGATGCCAGTGATTCAAGAATGACTGTGGGAGGAGACTAATGCCTATGCTGAATCTTCTCAAGGAGGGTGTGTTGTCCCCTCCCCATCTACATCCCTGCACCCACTGGGATGCTCTCTGGGCAGGCAGAGCACACCCAGCCTGCCTGAGCATGTCCTGGGGCATGAAGACCCACCAGGCCAGGTCCTACGAGCTTCAGAAAGCACCACCCATCCCACCTGGAGTTGTACTGTCTGGAGTAGCTCACAGAAGGGTGAATGTGATCTTCAGAGAGCCTCAGGCCAGATATACCTACAGAAATCCACTGGAAACACCCTACCTCTGCAGTAATATGTCCACGTCACAACTGTCTTCCAATGCTCATCCCATGCCATTTTCACATCTGCCTGAGCTTTCTGTTCCACGTTTCCTTGTCTGCATCCTGTACTTTCTGCAGGGTATTCTACTTTGGACTTGCGCTTTCCTAAAGCCCTGAGCACCAGCAATAAATAACCCCTGCTTCTTTAATATTCATAACTGCCTCTTCTCCCAGAAGACCGAACCGAAGGCTCGTTTCAATAGAAGACAGTTTCTACTTTCACTTAACTACAGAAGGTCTTTGAAACAGCCTGGTGTGTTACACTGCAGCTACACTGCGAAGGGCAGTGTACGCCTGCAAACCTGGGGAAATAAGGGTACTTGTGACAATTTCAATTAACTTTGATCTCCCTTTTCCTCTGAAATTCAAGTCAGTTTTAGACACGGGCTCCAGGGGCTCTGTATACCAAGTGCTGAGGCCGGTTTATTTCTCAAGCGAGATCTGTGATCACAGGCATTTCCAAACAAGGCCCAGAAGCCGGGCTGCTCTGCCATTGAAAAGCTGCAGGTGCCTAAAATTTCTGGAATTTGGAAACAGCGCAATAGACAGCTGGATCAGTAAGAAAATCCTTGCTATCCAGCTCTTGACAGTCAGCACCTCTGGGGGAAGGCAGGTAGATTTGGAGCAGCTTAGCAGTGGAGAGCAGGCGAACAGGTCCGCTGTCACGTAACAGAGGCAACGCCAGCGAGACAGAAACATGTGGTCACTGTATGGAAACCAAACCGCAACAAAAGCAAAGGGATTTCCAAAGCCAAAGCAACAAAGAGATACATGATCGTAACTCCACAAGAGGGACAAACCCTGAGGTCCTGCCTCAGGTGAGCTTCCAGTGGGAGTCTGCCTCTACCTAGATGGAGTAAAACCGCCTACAGATTCGGGCCAGTGTAAGATATCAACAAAGATGCTCGAACCGATTTGCTCGGGGAAGGTAACGCTTGCCGATACCTCCACGGTCTCTTCACTCCAGTCATAATTTGACAATGTTTGTGGCTTGATTGCATGTGGTTCGGTGAGACAGCCCTGCACTTCCTACCCCCGAGGCTGCAGGACGCGCCAGCGAGTCTCTGAGATGAGCCCTGGCATCCACCTCTGTCACGCATCGCACCTTCACCATCTGCGTTCTCATCTTCGGCCACGCTGCCGCCCCTCGCCCAGGTTTGCTGGGAGGTTTAGAAAGGCAGATGTTTTCAGTCTCTGTGGGGTCTGGTTGCAGGGGCTTTGGAAGTTACAGTACCTTAGGCCAGTGTTGTCTGGGATTCAATATTGCATTAAGTGGTGACACATTGTGGGCAGGTGGGATCTATTATTGCATTATGGAGGCTGCTGCTTCCCTGAACAGGCTATGTTTTGTGTGTGAAGCGGGCCCACACCTGCTGGAGCTGGGACCTGGAAATGCGGAGGACGGAAGGCATGAGTCTGTGGTTTCCTGCCGTGAGGGGCATGTGCCTGCGGTGGGGCATGCGCACGGGGCTGCTCTCCGCCGAACGGCTGCGCTGTATGAAAGTGCCACCAACGTGAGGGTAGTGTTCTGTCTCCAGGGTTGAGGAGGAGAAAACGGAGGACGCCAGTCTTCTCAGGGGGCTGTACCTCGGGAGGGAGTGCTGAGAAGGCCTGTCCTCCTCCAACTGAAAAAGACCAAGAAGAGTGGAGGAAAAGGTGTCAGGCAAAGACTTGACTCGCCCCTGGTTTGTGATGCGCATGCTGCGGACATCTTCGCCGGCGGATGAAAAATGCTTTTTGCTCTACGCGGGGCTTAACTTACTGCTCTGTGTCTATAAATTCCCGGGGATCCTACGGGCACCACGGGAGCCTGCCATTACCGGGGGCCTGCCATGCTCTCCCCAGCCACGCTTGGACACGAGCGACACCCAGCAGCGTCAGGCTCTGCTGTGTCCTGTGTCCCCTCTCCTTTGGCTCTTCAGCCTCACCTCTCTGGTCCTCTGGCACCACGCGTCTTGACACGTCACTAGGCTATTCATGCATCTTGCACATAGGTAACAGGCAAACTCTCAACACACTTGGAAACCACGTGTACAAGAAAAAGGTGGAACCCCTGGTGCTAAAACGATTACATGTATTTAAAAGCTCTTTCAACGAGCCTCATTAAAACTCGCCCCAGGGATTTGCAAAGGCCAACTTCGGGGACTGTTAGTGGACTTTAGTTTTCTCACACTCACGGCCTCCTGATACACTTTTATATTGGGTACCTGCAGGGGGAGTGTTAACGCTTCCAGTTTTAGGCAGCAGCTGGAAAGGCAGGCAGAGTAGAATTCTCCTTTCAGTGAGAAATTCAAAACACAGAGCCACAGGAGGACATGAGGAGAAGATGCACTCTTAGGTCCCCTTTTTTGCTTCTGTGATCCTGGGATGGCCAGGAGAGGGAGGAAAGTATACTCACAGAGGACAGCTTGTGCCAGGATGAGATCGCAGTCCCTACCTTCCCTTTATGCACTGAATGGAAGAGAGAGGCATTACGGGAATGACTTCAGATTCTTCACCCTGAAAATGCTAAGCCCTTCCTCCCCTTTCCACCTCTGCTATGAAACCTGTGCTTTCACAGGGGTCAGCAACCTCAATTTCCAAAACCAGACCACTTTTCCGGGAATTACATTTTTCTTTTCAAATACATTCCCTTCCTCGTGCCGCACTTCTTTTCAGGAAGTCTCTGCAGGTTTCAAAATGTAATTGGGAAATGTGAAAAGGCAATACTGTATTTTCTTAAGACAACACTGCTCTCCTTACCTTCCTAGAGATGTTGCCCTTGCAAATGATACGAGAAAAAGAGCTGAACTTCATCCAGACTCGTCTCTTTCCTGTCACCTTCAATCTCTTTGCAGTGCTACGAGGCAGGTATCTTATCTTCATAAGCACCTGAGAACTACTCAGCTTGTGGTGGGCATTAAATGTGAAAAGCAATTATTCAGAGTCCTAAATGTACTGCATGTCACCGCGTAGATCAGCCTCTCAGATGATAATAACGTAATGCTGTCATACAGAGTATTTGAGAGAGACAAAGAAATTCTAGACAGCAGGACTAATTTCTCATAAAGACAACGATCTCTTCTTTGCGTAGATGGAGTAGAAATTCAGTGCTGGGAGTACTGTTCGTAGACTGCACAACTACGAATACTGGAATTATTATTATTACTTTTTGCTCCGTGTTTGGGCTCAGCATATTGTATGATTTCCAATGTATACATCATCCCAACATGAAGAAGACTTCTCAGATCAAAAAGGATCACGCCAGCAACTACCCGGATGGATCTCCTTTGCAGCACAGGATCAAGGACCTGCCCAAGGCCATGAAGGGGCAAATGGCAACACCCCACCAGCAAACGCACTTAGGTATCGCTGCCTCCTGGCCAAAGCTGAGGTTACAGACACACCACTTTCCTTCACTGATGCTCTAATGCTTAAATTACGCAGTCAATGCTGGAGGTGCTGCCCCCTTTTATCCTTTTGCCCTTGGCAGCAAACAGGCTGGACCAGCTTCCATCAGGCCTGTGTGGACAGGAGCAGTATGAGACCTCTCATGTGAAGTCCCAGAAAAATGTGATGTTGATAGAGCTCAATATATTTTAAAGAATATAAAATGTAAATAGGAATTTCTACTGAGCTTAAAGTTTTGATTGTTATGACCTGTATATATATAATGAGCATACCTGAGCATTACTTCTCTTACAGTATCACCCTTTTGCTGATCCTTTATTCCTAACACAGGGAAGGACAGGGATCCTGAATCTAAAGAGCATAAAGGACAGAGGCCAACTCTACATACATCCTTCTCCACCTGCTGGCAAGCTCTTCTCATGTGGAGGGAAGCCGGAGGAGCCGAACGTCAAAGAATCGCATCATCTACAAGAGGCACTAAGCGTGGTTCAACCGGAATTGCACGGAGTGAGGGGCAACAAGAGCCTGCCCCTCTTCTGCAAACACCCATTTCTCACCCCTGAGAAATGGTCCCTCATGTCCCCAAGGAGCAGCACACAGACAATGCTGTGGAAGGGAAAGGAAACCAAGAGACACAGCACCTTTTCGTAGCTCATTTTCCCTGCCACCTTCTTCCCCCAGCCTACCTCCTCTGCCCAGGCTTATAAACCTGAGAGCCTGCTGAGTTTTGCTTCTACCCGTTGCTCAATTATTTCAGCCCAGCTTTTCTTCTTTCTGCCTCCAAGCGAGCGAAGTTGTAGCTCCCAACCTCTGCTCCTGCTGTCTATAGTATAAGCACTCTGGGAGCCCCAAGGATTTCCCTCATTGCTGCTCCAGGGTCTGGGGCCAAGAAAGCCACTGGGCCCAAAATTTAATCCAGAGAAAGCCCTGCTCAGCTCTTAGTTTTGGTGCAAAGCAGAGTTTCTCCAGGTAAGAGACCTGGGGCAACCCAGGGCTCTACACCACGCGAACCAAAGAGACAGTACGGATCACCCAAAACACTAGAGCCCTGTCCTTGCTGTGAGGCAGCCCTCTCCTGTGTCTCCGTGTCCCTTTCCAAGGAATAATCATCACCAACTCAAATCAATGGAGGAAGAGAACAGCATACTGGGGTCGCTGAAGTGGTCATCCCCTGACCAGCTGTGCTTCTCCCAAAGGTATCAGGCAACATCCCAACTACAGCATCCCTCAGATGAGGCAGTGATGAAGTTCAGGAGCACGGGGGCACCCGCGGGCTCAGCACCAGAAGGGAGAATTTTATCTCGTCTCAGTGAGGGTCACAGAACAGCTTTTTACAGAAGAAAACCAGTGATAATAGATAAAGTTGGGTTCCCAGGTGAAGCTGGCCCAGGCAGCCTATGCAGCGTGCTTCTGACCGCCTCCTGTCTTACCCATGGTATTACCAACACTGGTTTTCACACTGAACATCCTTGGGTAAACTCTTGGCAAAGACGCCAATGGCGGGGTACGATTGAGAAGGACTCATAAGCTTCACAGCTGCTACCCTCTCAGGGTCAAAACATGGACAACTTTAAATAAGTCCATCTGTGACATTCTCCTGGCTGTTAGAGGCTGGCTGGGGGGAGAAAAGAGGCTTAATATAGCACCAAGGGAGGTTTTTTTAAGAGTGATTCTAACTACACAGCTAAGTTGGTGAGGAAATACACCAATGCCTCTTCACATTAGGACCTTTTCTTAAAGAAGAACTCTCAGCTCTGGGAAATGGGACTGTAAGACAGAGTGTAAGCAAAAAGCTCCCTGAACACTGCAGAATATACCCAAGAATAGGTAAGGAAGAGTTAACATAACTTCCCACTACTGCTTCACTTTCCTTGTGGTTTTTATATGCAATATCATTTGGAGAAGCATGTTTCAGGCAGGGAAGCCTCAAAACATTTTGTTCAATGCCAACTGCACTAGCAGCAAGGGAGATTCAGAGTCGAGAAATACCTGTCTGCACAGACCTAAAGTCAGAAGTAATTGCTAAAACTCATAAATGCCTGAATATTTGTATTTTTTTTCCAGTGCAGAAGGCAGCAGTAAGTTGCCATCTCTGTCAAGTGTCAGTGAATTTCCTCAGCAGATTTAAGAACTTGACAGATGTTAAATTATATTGCTAGGTGTGGATATAAATGATTTCCAACAATAACAGCAATCCAATGCCAGGATTAATATGTAAACAGAAGTGCAGGTCCAATCTTTTTCCCCTACTCATTTTTAGCTATTTCTGTAGCTTTATCTGCACATTAGCGCATAAAAATAAGCAGAGATTTATTAGTACATTCTTAATGCATACATTAATGTAAAACCTAAGAGCTCTGTTAAAACAGCTTGCTGGGTGCTCGTTGCTGCACTGAGGGGTGCATGGACAGAAGGGCTCCAACAGGACGTAGCCTGACAGACCTGTTCTCCCTCTGTACCAGGGCTTCCCATGAGGTCTATTCTCCAGTGCAGCTGTCCTCTTGTCAGCTGAAACTGGGAGATACCTAATACGTGAGAATATTTGGGTCAGAAATTCCTCCAGGCTATTCAGAGCCTCCTCTGTACCTAACTTTTCCCACAGCAGCATCCGTTCTTACTGTGCTCCCTCTTACATCCACGCACACATCCACACCACCATCCCTCACACTTGCACTACAACATCCTTCTTCCAACAGATTCATACATTTGAACAAACCAGCTGAGTTCTAAATGAGGGTAACTTGAAGAACTACAGGCTGGTCAGCCTGGAAAGGTCATGGAGCAAATCCTCCTGGAAGCCATTTCCAAATATATGAAGGAGAAGGTGATTGAAAGCAGTCAGGATGGATATATGAAGGGGAAATCACGCCTGATGAACCTGAGAGCTTTCTGGGATGAGATGACTAGGTGGGAGGTTGTTTACCTCAACTTTAATAATAAGGTTTCTGACGTTGTCTCCCATAACATCCTCATAAACAAAATGATGAAATATGGGCTAGATAAGTAGACAGTGAGTTGGACTGAAAACTGGCTGAGCTGCTGGGCTCAGAGCACTGTGCTTCGGGAAACAAAGCCCAGCTGGAGGCCAGTCACTAGTGGTGTAGCTGGGGATCGATACTGGGGCCACTACTATTTAACAGCTTCAATAATGACCTGGATAATGGACCAGAGAGTACCCTTACTAGGTTCACAGATGATACAAAACTGGGAGGAGCGGTTGACCCACCAGAGGGTTGTGCTGATATTCAGGGGTGCCTGGACAGGCTGGTGAAATGGGCAAAAATGAATTTCACGAAGCTCAACAAAGGGAATTGCAAAGTCCTGCGTCTGGGGAGGAATGGTACAGGCTCTGGGCCAACTGTCTGGAAAGCAGTTGGACAGAGAAGTACCTGGACATCCTGGTGGACACGAAACTGAACACAAGCCAGCAAGGTGCCTTTGTGGCAAAAAGGGCCAACAGCCTCCTGGGCTGCATTAGGAGGAACGTTACCAGCAAGTTGAGGGAGGTGGTCCTTCCCATCTACTCAGCACTGGTTAGAACATATCTGGAATGCTGTGTTCCAGTTCTGGGCTGCCCAGTACAAGAGACACAAGGACATACTGGAAACAGTCCAGCAAAGGGTCACAAAGATGATGAAGGGACTGGAGCGCCCCTCATTTGAGGAAAAGCTGAGAGAGCTGGGACTGTTTAGTTTGGAGAAGTCTCAGGGGGGTTCTTGTCAACATACCTAAATATCTGATGGGAAAAAGAAGATGGATCCAGATTCTTCTTAGTGGTGCCCAGTGAAAGGACAAGTAGAAATGGGCAGAAATTGAAATACAGGAAATTCTATTTAAACTTAAGAAAAAGGTTTTTTTACTGTAAGGGTGATTGAACACTGGAACAGGATGCCCAGAGAGGCTGCAGAGTCTCCATCCTCAGAGATACTCTGATTGGACACCGTCCTGAGCAACCTGCTCTAGTTCATCCAGCTTGGAGCACAGGGTGGGACTAAATGATCTCCAGAGGTCCCTTCCATCCTCTTGCTCTCAGTTAGTTCTCTACACTGACATCAGTGGATGATCATCAGTTTTCAGGAGACCAGAATGAGGTCCCAAATAGTACAACAAGGCCTATGACCTACGTGTTATGGTAGTTCTGCATTTAAAGACATGTTTACATATCTTAAAGATTCGGTTCATATTCAAAGAAAAGGAAGATTTACTCACACACACACTATCTAATCACGGTTTCAATCAAACTAAGAGGAAGCCTAAGCCTGAGCTACAGGAAACTGCCCTTCTACTCTGCGCTCATGAGAACCCACCTGGAGCACTGTGTCCAACTTTGGAGTCCTCAACACAGGAAGGACATGGATCTGTTGGAACGGGTCCAGCGGAGGGCCATGAAGATGATCAGAGG
>JAOXNO010000024.1:7608495-7621136 GCA_028565335.1 Limnodromus scolopaceus
CAGCCCCCAACCTGTCCTGGTGCAGGGGGTTATTTCTCCCCAGGTGCAGCACCCTACACTTGCCCTTGTTAAATTTCTTTAGGTTAATGTTCAGTGCCTCACAGTTTACTTAGGCAGCAGCTTCTGCAGCCATGCAGAAATACCTTTCAAAGAGGCTCTGGAAACCCCCTGTGCCCCAGGGGCCCTGGCAGCATCTCAGCTGGAAATCCAGTGGCCCTTCTGTCTTTTTGCTCCACAGTGTTATGATCCACATTTTTCATTCAGCCTGCACCTGCTGCTCGCTTTGCTTCTCTTATCACAGAGGCTGGCTCTTGCTGCACAAAGCAAGAGTGTCTGCTGCCCAGAAAAAGGCAGCTGCAGTGTGTTTTACGAAAGGATTTCAACAAGGTCCATACAGGAGCCTTGCAGACTCTTCTGGGAAAAGCCTTCCATGTGTGAGAAAGCACGAGGGGAAACAGAGAAGTGACTGACCATCAGGTGAGGGTTGCTGAACAAAACGAGGTGTCTTGAGTACATTGGAAGGTCAGAGCTGAGATGGAAAGAATTACAAGCAAGAACAAAAGATTTTTGATGAAGAAAGGGGAATTAGAGAAGGAGGTGAACCACAGGTTGATGTAAAGAAAGTTGTGAGCAAAACCAAAGACCTCAACAAAAGCCACCTGATGGATCTGAAAGAAGCAAGGCTGTATTTGTTAAAGTCTTAAGAAGATGAGTAAGGAGCACTAAGTATGCAAAGTAAGAACGAAAAATGGCCTATACCGTGTGTGTGAAGAACTGGGATTTAAAGGACTCTTGGTAAAAAAAATAAAAGAAACTCTAGATTTAGCCAATGTCTTCATCCATTCCCCAGCAGAGAAGACTCCTGGAGTGGAAGAATTTACTCCAGAAAGCCAGAAGAATTTCGCAGGGCTGGAGTCACGTTTGTGTTGTGAAAAGATGAAAACAGAATAAAGAGAAGACTGTGTGGCAGAGTGGAATTGTATTTGCCGCAGACTACTTCAAGGATAAAAAAGATCTTGATTTTGAAAACAGGAGCTGAGGGAACAAGGCAGGAGAAAGGGATGTGTTTTGGATAATGCACATTTTCTATATTGTTAGCATAGACAAAGAAGAGTGGGAGAAATAAAGGCAGGAGTAAAAAGTATTCAGTGAATATACAGGACTAGTGTTTCTGACTGCCCTTTTTCCTTTCCTATTTTAAAGAGCCTTTTTCTTAGCGAGAAAAAGGAGAGGCAGCAAGATCCAAGATTTGTTATTCAAACCCTAAATTATTTATGGCGACACAAGCAATCTTTTGTGGATTACAGAGAAGCACTACAGCTTCCCCCTGGCCACTCAGAATAAAACAGTGCCTAACAAATTTGGGGTAGTGCTAGGGCCTCATTCTCTCTCTAGTTCTTTTTGATCCTCCTTCGTTTCCAGCTACCGTCTCCTTGAGACTGTTCCTCTTGACCGAAGTCTGACAGATTTGCTCTGAGAAGAAGGCCTGTCTCTCTCCTACCTCTTCTAGAGAGGCCATTTCTCCAGCACGTCCTGCAACCACAGTCCATGCCCTGACTTTCCATGGGAAGAGGAAGACAGAGTAACCAAGGATGTAAAGCGGGTTACCAGCACCAAGGGCTTGTATGTCGTGTAACACGTGTGTTCTCCAGCACACAATACTTTAAAGATTTTACTTTAATACTTTTCATTATTTGTATTATTCATATTATACATATATACATACTATACATATATGTTATTTCATTTTTGTTAATTTCTTTGCTGCGGATCTGAGAGAAGATATTCATATTACCCTCAAAATCAGGGTGTAATGTGTACTTTTCACAGAGGAAACAAGTGCAATGCTATATGCTAAAAAATTCATACTATTATTACTGTTAATGAAACATAATGAACTAATGAAACCCACCAGATCAGGTTCTGCCAGCTAGCTCCCAGAACACACGCATCGCTGTATGTTTCTTAACAAGACCCTTTCTTCCCTCCCACCTCAGGTCAGCTAAAAGCTTTGTGATTGTTTACATTATCATAGAATCATAGAATCTTCTAGGTTGGAAGGGACCTTCAAGATCATCTTGTCCAACCATCAACCTAACCCTGACAAAAATAAACACCCACACAACAAACAAAATGCAACACCATCACTAAACCATGTCTCCCAGCACCACGTATCCCTAACCTCATGCTTTGCCTTCCCTCTGACAAATGTCCCTCCTTCCCTCTGTGGAGTTCTTCCCATCCAGGGACAGGATGAGAAACATTCCCACTAACTCTCCTTATTAACAGACACGAGCGTCTCATCAAAAAGATCTTAAAGCCCATGAACACCTCCACCCAGAAACGACCTTCCAGTGCTTGCTGATCTAATGATTATGTTGGTCTCAACAGTCAATCTCCAAGACATTCCTAAAAGCAGCAGGAGGTTACAGAGGGTGAGCAAACCTTCTTTCGTGTAGATCTGCTTTGCCATCGGCGGTGGAGAGGCGTTCTGACTCGGGGCTGTTCACACGGCGGTATCGCAGGGAGCGCACTTGTGCGGTCGGGGACTCCGGAGGCACTCGGACAGGGGAACTGGGGCAGACACCATTTCTCTGCTCCTCTTCCACCATGCACTGAGTCTGTAGGGAGTAAACAGAGAGAACCTCAAAATCTGACCAAAGACACCGATTTCCCATCCTTCGCTCTTGCTCTGTGCTTTTTTCCGGGGTACAATTTCAGCTGCATTTTCACAACCTACACAAGCAATGTTTGAAGGAATGCAAGGGCCCATATGCCCCAGCAACTACCTAATACTAAAACAAGGCATGGATTTTAAATCAATTCAAATATTTAAACATCTTTACAAGTGACCTTTGTATTTCGATAGTTGATCCAAAGGAGTTATCAAGGGCTAACCTACTGCATGCACAAACCCTAGCTGCTTACCCAAGATGTATAAGTCATTGTTTGACAATATTTGTCTATGCAGCGTCCATACATTATATTGCAATGTACATACTTTTTCTTCTGATGAACTTGGTATGACTAAACCATCTCCTAATTCCCAGGGTGGTTTGGGGTTTTTTGGTTAATTTTTTTTTTTTTTTTTTTTTAAGTTGTAGTTCTCTAAACAATCCTCCAGGACATATACTGGACATATACACATATATTGAGGAGGAACTTCTTGACTTTGAGGGTGGCAGAGCCCTGGAAGAGGCTGCCCAGGGAAGTGGTAGAGTCTCCTTCTCTGAAGATATTCAAAACCCTCCTGGACACGTTCCTGTGCAACCTGCTCTGGGTGGACCTGCTTTGGCAGGGGAGTTGGACAAGATGGTCTCCAGAGGTCCCTTCCAACGCCATGTGATTCTGTGATACTCAACCACAACATCTGTAAGAGCTTTCCACAGACCCAAGGTCATGCAGGAACCTGGACATGCTTGTGGACACTTGTGAACACTGAATGTTCATACTCTACCAGTACACATTTTATGTTTTCATATGGCCTTAGTGAATTTGATTTTAGTTTAGCAGCAAAGGAGCAAATGTAGGTGACTGTAACACAGCTGTTTCCTGCCTTCTGCTGTGCTGCTTCCCCTTGGAAGAGAAGACTTTTTTGGGCAAAAGCACAGAGGCAAAACGGTCCAAGGCCTACAGCAGCAGTCGAGGATTTGCATTCAACCATGCTGTACTGCCGGCCATGCAACATCTGCTGCTACACACCGCTTCTGGGTGGGGATGTGCATTGAGATGCCAGCGCGAGTTCCTCAAAGGGAGAACTTCCATCCTTCTCTGCAGCACACCCTGCGTTCACTTGTCCTCTTTTACTGCCAGAGGCTCTGAACGTAAGCGGGCTTCTCAGTAACATGCTGCTGATCAAGACAGTTGCCTTTGTGCATGTACTGTGTATAAAGCAATTCAGTCAGCTTCCATAAATTAGCAGATCTAAACCATCCAGGCTGGGTTTGGAATGCATAACTAAGGAGACTCTGCAGCTAGGGAGAGCGTAGGAAAACTTGCAGGCGTTACAGGAAAAGCAGAATAGATTATAATGATTTAATCTGTAATCCATTCGGGCCAGGAGAAGGTTAGTTACAAAGGAAGGTCAAATGTGTTTCTGAAAGGAGCAAAGTGCTGATGTAACCGTAGGGTAACAGGCAACTTGGCAAGATCCAAGAGCAGAGAATTGGGGGAGGGCGTGGGAGAGAGGAAGAGGCTTCTGGAAAAAAAAAAACAAAACAAAACCAAAAACCAAACCAGAATGAGAACTTTGATCCAGTGGAGGAAGGAGAACCAGGAGGATTTAGTAAGGTCAGTGACGGTAAGCAAGAAAACTGTCCTTAGCACAGAAACAGAAGAAGTGGGACAGAAGGAGATCTGAACTGTCTGAACAGAGGAATAAGGATGACCTTAGAAAAAAACTCCCCGAGTTTTTTCTCAGGGAGAAAAAACACGGCAAGATCTACTCATCACCTAAATATGAAGAGCAAGACAGGGAGAGCCAGAGTTAATTCTAGTGCTACAAGACTGGAAGATGAAGGGTGGTGAAGCTGTGAATAGCAGGAGGGTGTTTTACACACCAGCTGCCCTTGCAGTTCTGAAAGACGCAAGGGATGCCAGAGATTACAAGCAGAGGTGAAGCTGTGCCATTACATATCAAATCTGCAGCCTCCTTTTTTGTTCCAAGTGGTGACTGGGACTTAAATAAAAACCAATTCTCTCTCAGAGAACAGTCAGATAATAAGCCTAGCAGAGCGAAAGGACAGGCAAGAGCCAGACTAGAGATAACAACCCTCACAGAGAGAAAGGACAGACTTCTTTAGCTTTGGAGAGCATGATGCCCTGGGCTCTGTATTTCATAGATTGCTGCATAGCTACAGAGCTTGTCAGAACTGAAGTGCTCATTGCCACGCTGAGTAACTCCCTAAGCTCCTTTGCCAGGAAACTGAGAAGAAAGAGCATATCCCTTGGCAGGAGAGTCACCTGGTCATGGGTCATGTTGTGGATGTTGTGGCAACCTCTCCTGCCTCTAGCTGCTGTTAAGACAGGGCTTGTGAATGACAGCGCTGGGTACCTCAGACCTGACATACACCCAGCAGGCAGAAAGGACTTTCAGGACTCCCTTGTGCACATCTCAGTCTGACTGAAGAGCATCAAAGCACCTGGTGGTTCAAAGGAACAGAAAAACACATAGGAGTTACCAGGATTTTTTTTTTTTTGTATGTTGTGGAAACAGAACTGTTCCACTCTACCAGGCTTTTTTTTTTTTTCATGTGCTTTCAAATAAGAACTTCTGGGAATGCTCACAGTTTACCAGTGAGAGATGAAGAAGTGATATGAACTTGGTTTATAATTCTCAGCACTGGGGAACGCCACTGGTACTGTTCCATACTGGTAACACATTGATCCAAATTATTTGCATTGCAGAATTTTAAGCAAGTTAGATGAGACCATTTGCTGTCCACAAATAATGTTTTCTATAAGACTAAGGATAGTGGAAATATCTATACTCTATCTATATTCTATATTCTGATTTTTAAATAAGAAATGAGATCAACACAACAAATATAAATTTACTTACATATTGTAAGTTGATCTAATAAGCAAACTAACTGGTAGATTCTCATACTTAACATTTGCTATGGAATCATCATTCAACGGGGATGAGGATGCCTCCAAGAAACAAGGTAAAATTTACATGAAAGGACAAAGAAACAGCATGGGGATTATGAGGAACACCAACTGAAGTATATGCTTTCTGCAAGCTAAAATGTCTAATATGATCTTGGAATGCAGAAATATGAGAATATTAAGTGATAGTTTCTCTCACTGTTCACAGGGGTGAAACCATGATTACATGCTCTTTATAGATTGTGCTACTCTTAGAAAGGAAAGTTAAAAAATTGAAAGAGAAAAATTAGTGATGATTCAAGATGTAGAAAAATACGGCTTATGAAGAAATCTCTGAATAAATTTATTTACCCAAAAGGTTAGGACACAATAAAAATTTTGTTTATGATTTCCAAACCTGGGACATTTCTGATATTGTATCAGCTACACAAGGATTAGAATGCCACTGCTTGAAGTATGAAGATCCTAGACAATGATTGTACAGAAAAGTCACTCTAGCATTATTTGCCCCCCAAATGTCATTTGCATAAAAATCCAAATTAATCCCAATGGCTTTTACTCTGTGAAAAAATTGTTTGCAATTTTCCGTTTCCACAGGGAATTCCACAGTGCTTTTTGGGCTGCACTATGTAGATTGCTACATCAGTGGATCCGGGCAGCTTCTAGCAGTCTGTGAATCCATTGCCTTAAATTAAACGGCCAGAAGAGATAAATAAATGTTCTTTACTTTGCTGATGCTGATCCTGAGTTTGTTGCGATTCACATCTGTCTCTTCCCAAACTTCAGCCTCATTGAAAGGCGTGTTTGGTGCCTGACCAAGGCCTTCCGCTGGCCGGCCTGACAGGATGGGAGGAGCATTCTCTTGATCACTCAGGTGTTCACCCTGTAGGACATCCTCAGTGTTCTCACGAAGCAAGTCCCCAGGTACCGGAGTGACATTAACCACCCTATGGAAGAGACAAGAAGAAAGGTAAAAATTTTAGTCCTTACAGAAGGAGGCCTATCACAGCGCCGCACAGAAATTCCTCAGCAGCTTTTAGGGTACCACCAGGTTGAAAAAACAGGCAGATATCCCAGATATGACAACCTGAAACGGCACAGGAGGATTCCACCTAACATATAGACACAAAACCAGTGGGATGGATCAGTGAAAGCATCTTGGGACCCTTGATATGCAGCCTGCAAACGTCTTCAGAAGTGCCCGTTACACAATATTTAGATTAGAAGAAACTTCCCCTCTTTGCATGAACAAATGAGGCTTAATATTATAAAAGCTATAAGACCTGTTAAGATTGTATCGTCTATAATATCGCTAAGGATTATTGTTACTCCCTTAGGGTCAGCCATCAAAAGCACCGAGACAGACCAGTGAACTAAGCCTGATCAACTTTTGTTTGGACTCATTTCCACCTCTGTGCACCTGCACATGGAACACCCTGTAAAGGTCGAGGACCTGTGTTCGAGGTGTGACCAGTGCACGCACTCTGCTGTGTTCAGCTCACTATCAATCACAAACCCACCCCACAGCAAGGCAACAACTGCCTCACAGCAGGAGTTCTCACAGAAGCTCCAACCACGTGTGCCATATAATATGCCAAACATACAAGCATATGGACACCATCAATCCTTGCCAAAAGTCTGCAGACATCCATTACTATGACTCCAACCCGCACACTCAACCCCAGCAGAAAATGTCTTTTCAGGACAGCAAGGGTCTGAATCTGGGTTCCACCACCTGAGATACGTGTTAAAATATAAATAAAGCCAAATCAAGTGGTGGCTGCCATGCAGCTCCAACTTCCCAGGATCATAATTGCCTTGAAATCTTTCAAAAATGAACTTGTTAGTGAGCTCGTTAGTGAGGATGTCCATAGCCTGACTGGTGCAGCTGCAACACTCACCCAAACATGGCCGCTGTTTGCCGCGTGTTTTGCTGCGGTGGAGTAGAGGTGCTAGTGGACAACAAGATATCTGTACCAGCCTTCTCCCAGTCAAAGGCTTCATTTTCAGTGATGCCTCTTTCTTTCATGCTGTTCTCGAAAACGGACATGATTAGCTGGAATAAATTTACAAAACACAATTTATGTGAATTATCTGAGGGTGGCTCGCACAAAAAATCTAAAGTGTGAGCAGGAGGACCAAGTCCAGTTTATAATCTCCATCTCTAGATAAGCCTAGAAAAGATACCAAAAAATGAAAGCAAATGTCATAAAATCGTTATCAGTTGTGTCTCAGGCTGGCTTTGGCTTGGTAACTGAAATTTCTTTACATCTACAAAAGAAGCGCATGCAACATTTTGACGCTGATTTGATGAAATCTCGCAGTTGGCTTGTTACTTGAACTCTGAAGTTTAAATTCTGCTCTGCTTTCCCGTTGATTAGACATACGCAGAACGGTACATCTGATACGTAGGGTTCAAGGGCTGCCAGAAGACGTAAACACAACAGAAGGACACAGTCCCAGGATGCTGACTCGTTGCAGTGTCTGGCTCAAATACAGCTTGGTCAGGAGCCCTACAACAGGCTTGTGCACAACGTGGCGTGCCACATTTGGCCGTGGAAGAAAATAAAACTGTAAAAGGAATGATAAAATCTCCTTGATAAGATGGCAGATACAGATGCTCATGCTAAATGACAGCTAACATCATGCTTGTTGCTTTCTAAGAACAGATATTCTTTAGGAGAGAATGAAGCTACCAGCAACAGTGCTCAATGCGTTACGCAGGGAAATCTGATGTTCTCTACATTTGATTAAAAGACTTCCCAGTGTTGATTGTTGGTCAGGCCAAGGTAACACCTCGAGACTGGACGTGACATGGCAGTGGGAGCAGCCTCTTTGATTTGGAAGGGACTTTACTGTTGTGACAGTTTAATATGATAGGATTGTGGTTTTGCTCGTCGGCTTCGTGTCACAACGCCCCCTTTCACCTCTGATGGAAACAGGAATTGTGCTCCCGCTGTTGGCAGGGAATTTCTTGCTCAAAACTGAATGTGAGTAACTGAATCACAATCTTGCTTTTAGTAAATGCATTTCTGTTATTTAGTAGCCTTAGATGGATGTTTTCTCGTGAATTTGCTTAATTACTTACTGAATACATAAGCTTTTGGACTACATCTATCTCATGGCAAAGAATGCACCTATTATATGAACTCTCTTCTTTGCCCATTCAGACCTGGCACCTGGTAACTTCATTTAGCAATTTCTTATTTTCATATCAGAAGCAGAAGAAAACAATCATTCTCCATTCACTTCTTGCCATTTTGCCTTTGATTTTAAAGACGTCATGTACATGTCAGTCCTCTCTTCTTTTCAGAACGTACTGTCCTAATCTAAAGCCTTTCCGTATCTGGAAGTAAATCTCTCTCTGGCCTTCTTGTTACCCTTCCCTACAACTTTTCTGATTTCAAGATACCCTTTTTGAGATGCAGGAATGGAACTACACACTGTATTTAAGAGTATGCTTCACACACATTTACATGGTAGTATAAGGATATTTTTTGTTTACCCTCTAATACCACTCTAATTATTCTTAGGATTATATTTGCTTTCTGACTGCTAGTTTGGCAAGGATTACCGTCAAATGTCTTTTAGAAATTAATACCCTACATCCTTTAGGATGTCTTTAAGACTCCTTCCGAGAACTCCATACATTTGTAGACAGATGCCCTTATAAAAGCCATACTGACTTCTGCTCATTAGATCATCCTCACCCATCTGTCCGCTAATCCCAATCTTTATCACAGTTTCTGATTCTTTGTGATGTAAATGTCAGTGTCAGGGACTGGTACCTTCTGAAGCCATTTAAAAATTGGTACTGCTTTTGCCACCTTCCACTCCTTTGATACTGAAGCAGTCCGAAGTAAGAAACCACATGCTAAAATTAGAAGTTCAGCTGCCTTATTCTTAGCATTCCTTCATGCTGCCAAGGACCCAATCAGTCAAAACAACTTTTGTCACTTTTTTCTGCTATAACTTCTGTAATGCTTACATTTGACTTTGCAGGCCATTTGGGATTTTACAGACCTCTATTGTATTCCTTGAAGCATGGTCTTATTGAGCCTCCTCAGCTTTCTCTGAATCCTTTACACTTCTGATAAAAGGTCAAAGCTTTACAAGGAGGAGAGTAGAGTGGGAAACTGCACAGAACAGTCCCAACAATAACCACTGCTCAAAGAAGTCATGCAAAGAGTTACTGGATCCTGTCTAGGGATCCTCTGCCTGTAGACGCAATATTATTAGGGACCAGAAGAGTTTCCACAGTTACTGCAAGCCTCCCATGTTGAGTGTCCCTCTGCTGGGCCCAAGAACAGCTAACACGGTAGAGCCAGGAAGAAGATGGCAAGAGAACCCTCAGTTACACAGGAGAGAAGGAGCACAGCAAGAGCCTTGGCAGGAGATGCTACAGATGCAGAGGGCTGGAACTCAAAAGATCTTTTAAGTTGTAAGGGAACTCAGGTGATCACCTAGTCCAACCCCTACTCAAAGCACGACTTATCTTCAAAGCTTGCTCAATGCCCTGTCAAGTTATGTTCTGACCATCTCCAAGGATGAAGATCCCACTACTGCTTGACATCCTCCTGGTGATAACTTTTTCCTACATAGCTAACTGCAATTTCTGAAAAGAACTGAAGATTGTGTCAATTGCATCTCCTCCTTTCCCTGTGTACCTCAGAAGTCTCACTCAGTCTTCCCCATAGGCAGCAGAAGGCAACAACCAGGACCCCTTTTGTTCCTTCACTTCTTAAAGTCAAAGAAATCCACTTCTCTCAGGCTCTCCCCTTACGGCATGTGCTCTAGCTCCCAGTCACCTTGGTGGCCTTCCACCGGGCTCACTCCAGTTTGTATGTCTTTCTTGTACTGGACACGGCTTTCCTGATGTGATTTAACAAGTGCCTAACAGAAAGGAATAATCACTTCCCTTATACTGCTGGCCATGCTTGTCCTAATACAGCCCAACATGCAGTGAGCTTGCTCTGTCACAAGGTCACACTACTGTTTCATGGACCCCACAAAGACATACAGGCTGCAGAAGCAGAGCTCCTCCCTGGCCAGTTAGCTGATCCCCAGCCTGTACTGTTCCACGTGTTTATTCCATCCCAAGCGCAGGACTTTGTACTTGCACTTGCTGAATCTCAGGAGGTTCCTGTAAGCCCATAAAGGTGTCTCTGAGTATTAGTACTATCCTTTAGCGTATCAGCTGCTTCTCCCAAATTAGTATCTTCTGTGAACTGGTGAAAGTGTGCTCTTGTCCTCCTGTCCCATCATCCGGGTCTTTAATGAAGACACTGAACACTATTAGCTCCAGTACTTTTCCCTGAGAGACACCACTAGTGGCTGGCCACCAGCTGAACTTTGCATTGCAACCTAGACAATTTGCTATCAACCTTGTGGTCCACTTATTCAAACCATATATTTCCAATTTGGCTACAAAGACATCATGAGAGACTGTGTACGGTCAAGGTAGGTAACATGCACTGCACTCTCTGCATCCATAGATGTCACCTCCTCACAGAAAGCTGGTCACGTTGGTCAGGCATACTCTAAACTGGACAAATCCACGCTGGCTCTTCCCAGTTCCCTCCTAATCTTCCATATACCTGGACATGCTTTCCAAAGGTATTTATTTCATAATGAGCCCAGCAACCCTCTTCAGCAAGAATATAATGCCCGCCGTAGCTATGCCTGCATGAACCACTCCATTAAGAATATTTTAGTCTGTATACCATGGACCTAAGGGTAGATAGAGGTTAACTTGCCATATTTTCTTGTCAGTAACACTTTTGCTGTCTGGACAGAACCAAGGACAGTGATGATGTGTGGCTGGGAAAGGGGAGAGCAGCCAGGGACCAGTGTTCACAGTTACGACCAAGATGTAGGGGCATTAAATAATGCTGGCTGGTGGCAAGTCTAGAACAAACAGAAGAAAGTAGTTCTTCTCACAGCAACCACTTAACCTGTGGTGCCTCCCTGACACATGGTGGATGCTGAAGGTTTACATGAATTCAGGAGAAGACTGGACAAGTTCATAGAAGACAAATTCATTAAGGGCTATGAAATACAGGGCCAGTTTTGATTTAGGAGATTTTTGAGCTTCAAGGATCCTTGAGATCCTCGAGCTTTGAGAGTTTTCCGGGGAAATATCACTAAATGCTCATTCTTTTATGATCTTCCCACAGCCAACACTGTTGAGGACATGCTACTATGCCAGACATACATTTTCTCCAGATCAGCGAAGCTTCCCTTTCACCATAATTTCTCTCAAGGAGAACTCAGAGGTTGACTAGAGCTGGGCAGCTATATGAAACACCAAATCTGTCCAGATACAGGACACCATTCAGTCATAATCCTCACCTGGTGAATGGCATACATCTTAAATTAAAATATATTAAAGAGCTAAGAAGGGAAAGGTGAACTGTAACTTCAAATTATACTCATATATGTTTTATTCTGTTTCTTTATTTCTAATCTTGTCATCCCACTTTTTAAATAACCCATGACTTTATATACTAGCAGACATACTTCCCCAATTTCCTTACTTTCCCTAAGGGTCCGGTACTGGTGACAAAATCAGATGCCATCTGATTAACTTATAAATATTTCACAGTAATAAATCCAGATAAATGTATCTCTAAAGACGTCCCAATATAAAGACATCTCTGGAGCTAAGATGTTTGGAGAACTTGCTGGCTAGAATAGGCCTCCAAGTCAAGCTAGAAGAATCAGTGTTTGGCAGCAAGCTGCAGGTGCCATACTTTTGTGGGGAGCTCCCTTTTGAAGGCTTCTTCCCAGAGCTGCACCTGCAAGAAACTGAAGGTAAAGATGCATTTCACAGCTTCAGACAAATTCCCTACTGTGAAAGAGCTGTTCGTGGTTTGTACTGCACTACAATTGTCTCAAAATATCTCCTTCCATTTCCATCTCAAGGATGGCTTCTCAATACCATCAGGAGACAATTATTTTAAACAGGAATAGAGTATAGGAGGATGTAAGTTCCAAAGGAGCTTTGGAGACCTCTAATCCAATCATTTGCT
>JAOXNO010000024.1:7631000-7643473 GCA_028565335.1 Limnodromus scolopaceus
TATGCAATTATAATTCGATTTTTAACAAGAGACTTTTGGCCTCAGAGCCCCACTTGTTTCTTACATGCGTGGTCCCATAGGGGAACAAGTAGCACAGAATGTCCCCATAGATACGTAAGAAAGATAAGTTTTTTATGTGCTGTAACACAGAGAGGGAACTACTGCTACTGAAATGTTTTGGAGAGTGTTGTAGAGTGTTAGTCACATCCCACTTGTGATTTACAGCTCATAATGCTTTCCTGCAGTCAGATGGAGAAGACAGTCCTTTTCTACCAAAAGGAAGAAGACAAAAGACAGTTGTGACAATCACTGAGATGCAGCAGAGTTAAGTTCAAATCTCTCCACCCCTTGGTCAGGGATGAAAACCACACGTCCCTCCTTCCAGAGTTACACCCTCACCCCTAAGCCGCAGGGTGCTTCGAGATGCAAGTCTAAGATCTTCCAAGTTGGAAAGGATTCCATTTGCACAGAATAATTGAATACTTATTACCATGAGAAAGTGTAAGGAACTCTGTAACCTGGCAGCAAACGCACTTACCTGATGGAGGGGAGGCTTGACCTGCAATCCAACTCAACATGCACTTGGCCAGGGAGTGAAGTCCCCGTTCCCTCACCACCACAGTAATTGTTTTCTGTTACTCTCTCCGTAGTCCAGCGGGAAGAATAATCAGAGCTTCAAGCGGAACAGCATCGACCAGAAGGAATGACACACTCAGGTGTACCATATCCCCCCTGCAGCTTGGCAGTAAAGACAATCGGAAATGGAAAATGGGATCTCAGTTCCCTGCAGGAATATACGGGATTTGAACCTGAGTTGTCTTTCCTTTCCCCTCATCCCTGTAGCACAAGAGCAAGAACCAGGGAGCTGCGACAAAATAAAACCACCAACAACCTGATGTAGATGATCTGAGGTCACTTTCACTGAACCAGGACTTCCAGGGGAGGAAAGCAGAGAAACAGCTAGTTGTAACAAGATACAAGAGTCCCTGCTCACTAACAGATTTTCAAATCCATCAGCTAGGCTGCTTTTCATACATTTAGTTTCAACTGCACTGGCTTTCTGTAGTTGCAATGTTTTAAACCAGAACATGAACTCTGTTCTCAAGTCCAAATTTGCTGCTCCAACAATGAAAGTAACAATGAGAACCTTTACATAATTTTCATGATGCTCTGTTTTATAACTAACCCATTCCCACAGAAACAGCACTTCTATAGTGCATTAAGTGTGCAATATTTTTAAAGACATAGGTACTTTTTTTTCCCCTTTTCCCATCTCTGTGCGAACCAATGTGACTATGCTATGCTTTCAGCCTTATCTCCAATTACCTTTTTACAAAGTTCAAGACAAAAGTTATATCCCTTTCTAAGGGATATAACTCTGAGTACTACAGCTCCACAAATCTGTTTATTCTACTGCAAAATGTTCATCTCCTACACAACGTCACATATATTTCAAGTACAAAGTACGTATAAAAGCTAATGGACTCCTGTGTTTGAATATTTGGGGTCTTAGGATGTAGGAGTTAATATCCTTTGTGTTATTTTATAGCTCATTTTCCAGTGGGGGGAAAACTACTTAGTAGAAAAACATAGCTTTCTGTCCTGTGCTAATACCTTGTTCACTGCAGCAAAGTTTATTTTTAACACTACGAACAGACACTATGGAAAACGAATACCTTTTTCTCAATTAGCTGACATATTTCTGCAGCCTTCACCGTGCTCCTCTAAACAGGCTGTGCACTGTCCTGCCTACAGCATCTTCTTTTCTGCCCACTGACTCCCGGAGCTGCCCTCGCACATGTATCTTCAGCCAGGCACCGCAAACTGCTGCAGTGCAGTCTGAGCCACCAGGAGATCGAGATCTAATCCACGGGGCTGCAGCTGACTAAGCTGAAAAAAAAAAAAATGCTTGCTGAGCACAACAGCCCAGCGTCAGATCCTGCAACGGGAGAGAGACCCCAGAAAAAAAAAAAAAACCAACCATAGCCTCTCCTCTATTTTCCAATAAATAATTAAGACCAAGCTGCTAAATCCTCGACCACTTTCAATAAATATTTGTAAAGCCGCAGGGAATATGTTTCTGAAGGCACAGAGGAAAAGTATAATGCTTTCTGTACTGCACGTCAGTGACAAATCTAGCAGACCTGAACAAAGACCAGTAACGATCAAGGAGTTATTGTCCAAAACCTGACCTACATTAGCCCAGAAGACCTTTGTGGCTCAGAACACCTCCGCTATGTTGTGGAGCACATGTTGTTCATCATATGATCTGCATAACAACATTTATGTCCATTTTCACCTCCAAGTTCAAATTTTCTGCTCAGCCTTAGTTCTCCGCATCAAACATGTTCTTCTAGTCCAGCTCCCTGCTAGACAAATTAATGCGAGGTGAAAATTTCGACTTGTGAGCTTTCTATAGAAGATACTTTCATAAATTTAAGAAAAAAACCCAACCAACCAACCAAACAACTTTTCAATTAATTCCACAGTTGCTTAGCTCTGTTGTCTTAAGATGTGCATCAACACTGACTGCTTATACTGCTGCACGGCAAAGGTGGGTTGTACAACCAGGACATCACAGTGAATAAAACTGCTGATATCTCTATTATCTGAATCATGGTAGAAGGTTGTATCTAGAGGAAATAATAGTTAAATCCCTAAAAAAGCTCGCTGCATCTTGTAATACCAAATTTGTTACAGAAGGTCTTGGGATTCACCCCAAAATGGACTTTTTCACAGGAGGATGAAAAAAAAAAATAATCACAAAGAGAAAACTAGACTTGTTTGAGTGCCCTCTACATCTGAAAGCACTTATTAACTAGAACTGAACCAACAGATACCCTCCACAAGCCATCTCTGCTTGAGCAGATCTCCAAGCCTTCCATGAATGAGAAATACATGCCTTGAACTACTGCCCACTTCAAACCCACACCCACTTGGTTGGGAACCCTCATGCTGATAACAAAGCATCAGCATAACCATATAAAAACCCATGCTTCCTTGCCACTAAAGTGATACAATAGCACAGATCCCGGGAAAAAGGTGTGCGGGGTGTGGAAGTTGCAGAACGTAAGCTTGAAAAACAAGAGCATTACCATAACCTGAAGAGAAATGGAAGAACAGAGGCTGTGAGGTGTCCTGGGAGAGGATGATAGAAGCTCTTATGCCTGCCCTGGGAAAGCAGCACAACTGGTGGCTCACCTCAAGTGCCTATCCACAAACACTTACACACGTGAAACAAACAGGAGAAGCTACTGGTCTATGTGCCGTTGCAAAACTATGATCTCCCTGGGATTACAGAGACTTGGTGGGACAGCTCACACGGCCCAAGTGCTGCAATGAAGGCAAAGAAGGACTGGGAAGGCAAGGAGGTACATTTGTGCAGGAGTGGCTTGAATGTATGACGGTCTCCTTTCAGCAGGTGCTGAAACAGTCACTGCTGATGGATAAGTGTCATCAGTACCAATTAACACAGGTAATGTAATGGTAAGCATCTGCCACTGACTGCCTGATCAAAAAGAAAAAAGTAGATGAAGCCTTCTTTAGACAACTGAAGGAAAGCATTGCAACTGCATACCCTGGTACTCACAGGGAACTTGAATAACTCCTGCATCTGCCTGGAGAGGCAATACAGCAGGGTGAAGCAATCCAGATGTCTTCTGGTGAGCAGAACCAGAAAAACAAGAAATGAAGGTTCAGAGTCAGGAAAAAAAAGGATGACACTGAACGGGAACACAGTTTATTCTCTCCAGCATTAAGTCATTCATCCAAAGTCTGGAATTCTCAGGTTCAATAACCTCCTCTCCTACAGGTGTTCACGCATTCTCACTTGACAGCAGAGTACGACAAACACTGTGTATTTAAGCCACAGGCAGAATGGGAGCAGGTGTATTGTGATCCCTCTCATTGAAGCTTCACAGCTTTGCATAAAATTAAGGTATGTTCCCTAGAAAAAAGATCTCAGGAGCCTCACAACCCTGGAGATGGCCCTGTTTACTGCGACTAAGTAATTCCGCTCTCTGTTCCAGTAAATATGCAAGTATTGAGCATTAAAAGATGCTACTAAGGGTAATGGACCAGGAATACTTTGTGAATTATCACTTAACGAATGGGAAATCCCAGGTCAAACATACCCTGCTGAACACAGATCACAGACCTTATCCAGTATGTGCCACCTTTCCAACAGGAGAGAGTGGAGCATGGAGGAGCAGTAAAGAAATGAGCATCTCCTTTAGGAGTTTTTTCAAACTGCCTGTCTTTTCCTTCATTTCCCTGTCCTCACAAGTGTTTGAAAACAAAACCCTCTGGAAATATTACATTTTTTTTTGCACTGGCAGTCTGTCCTGTTCATTGTAATAGCCAGAGTCCCTCCTGCTAGCCAGGATGTTGACTCTGATCCAAATGACAGAAATGCTGATGGTAGCCAAAGAAGAAGCCTTCAGCCAGGCCCTAAGCAGGTCTCAACACACAACGGACACCAAATGGCTACACGACTGATGCACATCTGCTCTACCTGTCCAAAGGAGTGACTATCAAAGACCGACTTCTACAAGCCTCAGTATCAAGTAATGAGACTGTTGAGAACAGCTGAGTTCCCCTGATTGCTAACGGAGGGAAAATTGTTGCTGATGCTTCCTCACACACTTGCTGGCTCCAACCATCTTGTGTCATTATAGTGCAATCTCAGTTCCTACAGACTGTAGGAGACTCCAGAACCCAGGAGATTTTGCAACATCTGTCAAGAGGCAAGT
This sequence comes from Limnodromus scolopaceus, assembly GCA_028565335.1. Taxonomy (NCBI): domain Eukaryota; kingdom Metazoa; phylum Chordata; class Aves; order Charadriiformes; family Scolopacidae; genus Limnodromus; species Limnodromus scolopaceus. Next base: position 7,635,752 of record JAOXNO010000024.1, read on the forward strand.
GGTAGAAGGGTGACACCATTCCCATGAAAGCAAATCTGTGCAACAGCTTTTCCCCAAAGAGTAGCATTTGTGCTAATATTAGCATCCCACAAAAGGTAGATCAGGTTTGTTTACCTAGAAGCACAGAATAAATTCAGATTCAGAATAAATTTGGATCTAGTTAAGCCAAGTGGCCTACAGCTTGACAGTTCAACTTGATTGCTTGACCTTTGTAAAGTAGCTACCCTCTGTAAAAACATACAAATCAAATACACAGTACTCATCAGAAGCTTAGCAGAGTAACAGCTCCCTAGGTAAAAGCCACTGTGGTGGCCCTTGAAAGAAGGTCTGGAAAGCCAGAGTTGTAACAGCTGAGGATGGAGGCTCAATGAAGATCATGGACAGTAGAAATCATCCCACTTCAAAGCTTTAACCAACCTCTAGAAAATCAGAATGAGACCTTTTTTAGCGACAGCCTATGCTATCTGCCTACTAAGAAGCTCCTTGCCTTTTCATATTAAAAACATTCATACTGTTTGGCATCAGTGGATTGCACATAAAAATAAATACACAAAATCAGCGCAAACACAGGTTTCTAGAGGATTTGCTACAAAGAATCACTGGCTTTTCTCTTTTTCAAAATCAAAGGTGTTTTCAAAATAGAAAAGTGACCAAAAATAAGGTGGCAAAAGGTAAGTTTAAAAAAAACCAACAAAACCACAGCATCCAAAAGGCCAGGCCCGTTATCTGTCTTACTAGCAAGTCATTCAGAGTCTTTCTGAAAAGCTGATAAACACGACTGAGGTTATGAATTTCAGAGGACGTGAAAACAGCAAACACTTTTTATGGTATTATTCATAAACTACGACAATGGTTCTGAAACTGCAGGAAACTGCACAGAACCTACTTGAGCAGAAAACGTCCATTAATAAATGATTACTACTGAAAGCAAAATTCAGACGTGCTTCCAGAAAAAGAGAAAGCGAGCCCCTTCCCCTACCTATCTTTTGTATTGTACCTCAGAACCAAATCACCGAAAAAATTAGGCTTAGGATGATCATGTTATAAATCTGGGAATTGTATTCTTCATGGATAAAGGTACTGAAAGAGAATGGAGAAAGAAGAATCTACCTTACTGGCTTGAAACAATCTCTTTGGGGAAATAAAAGATAAAGTTCTTAATTAAATAAAGAAAAAAAAACTACACAAAATCTCATTTCACTTGTCTTCATACCATCCTTCACCCCCATCTCCTTCCTAAGGCTCAGTGGATTATTTGGGCAGCAACCACAGCATGCTTCTCCAAGTAATTGTCCCAGTCCTGTAAATGGGACTCAACAGTGGTATCAGGCAGCAGGGACACAAAAGGATCGAACAGCCCAGTGACTATAACATAATGTTAAAAGGGACTCAAGGTTCCTTTTAAAAATAAATATTCATGTATTTTTTATTATATCATTTTTGTCAAAAAGCCTCACCACCTGAAGTGTGGCATGGAAAAGAAGTACATTAGGTATATGAGACTTTGCCCCTATGATTTTCCCACATCCCAAAGAAACTGAGACTTTTTATCACTCTCAGCAGAACGTACTCCCACCCCTCAGGTGATCCCTGTGCCTTTTTGTCAGGAAAAGATTATGTGTCATTAGTCCTTCTACGAGGCCCAGCTGTGGCAAGCAAGCAAGCAACCAACCATCAGAATGACCACAAGGAAGACCGACCTTCTGAGAGTCTTTTGTCCTTACAAAGCCCCACCTCACCCACACCAACCCAAGCAGGACACAGCTTGTGACAGAGCTGAAGAATCTTTTCCTCTGAAAAACACCAAGTTTGGATGTCGTGCTGTTTGCAAAACCAGGGCCTGGGAGTACTCTCTAACGATGCAGCAAAATAAAAGCAAAGTAATTTTAAATTAGTGAGAGAAAGGGAGAAAAGAGAGGATCCAAAAGAAGAGACATCTGGAAAAAATAATTTCTTTAATTGTAAAGAAAGAACAGCGTTCAAACAACGGTACTTGAAATACAGACATAAACCATAGTTGTTTCACTGAAGCAACGAAGAAATTTTGCAGAAAACCAAATGCCAATTTCAATCCATAATGAGCTTAAATTTTGACTGCAGAAAGAGGAAAGGAGTGGGGCTGCATTTTGAAAAGGGCAATCTGGAGAAGGGTTATTCCCAAACTAAGCAGCTTTGACAAGGAAAACCAGTAGCACATAGTGCGTTTCTTTTTAAGACTAAGATGCAGACACAACCTTTGGAGCTGCTCCCATCTACAGCTAAATAGAAGAAGCTTGTAATGTCCAACTGAAAATACTTATTGAAAAAAAAAAAAGAAGAAAAAACAGAAGAAAAATCCTCCAGCTGTGTTCATCTGCTAAAGACACAAAATCTGCTCACTGATCTTTACTTTCTTCCCACTCCCCAGCCATATCCTGCACTACGGTCTCTGAATTTAGCTCTCACATTGTCAAGATGTTCTGGAACAACAATTATCTTGCAGATGGAGAAGATGTGTAGACCAAAAGGTGTAAGCCTAGGATGATAAACAGAGAGATTGTCTGAGCCCTCCCTGCTTGCACTGTGTTCTGGAATCGATCTAGGAATGCTCTGACTGATACCTAGAGCATCTGAAGCTTAACGCATCCTTATGAGTGACCCCAGATAACACAGTGCTGGTAAAAGGACTGAAGATAACACAAAAGTCACGAGGCAGAAGTTAGGCCCCCTGCCCTTACCTCCCCTCCAGCAGGCACGCAGAAATACTCTTGCTAAGAAATCTGGACAGGGGCAATACACACAAAACCATCCTTATGAGTGACCCCAGATCACAGAGAACTGAACTAGACCAATATCCTGGGACTACAGAAGCTACATGGCCAGCATTGGGCTCATCCCTCTTTGCTCGGCCACAATGTACCCAGTAAAGTATTCCAAGCCTGCGGGAAATATGATTATCCTAAAGGAAAAAAAAAAATAATTAAAGCCACACACCTTGTAAGACAAAAGCAAGCATCCCTTCTTAGATTCCCACCTCAGCTGAAGTCACCTGCTGCTTCTCACCTCGCAGAAAACACAGTCCAATATGATTAAGAAGCGTAACAACCACAAATCAAACAAAATCACAAAACCTTTCCACGCCTAAGCAGTTTCAAAACTCGCAAAAAAATACTTTAAATTTACTTACTGGCCGGACTTCACCAGTAGTGTTGGTATACTGACGCGCCAGACCAAAGTCTAACATGTAGCACTTCCTGTACGTTGAAGGTAAGCGGCCCATGGCAAAATTGGACTAGACAAAGAAAGAAAAAAATCAAATGGATACCAGCAACTTGGGTAAGAGTGGCCATTTGTTAACAGAACGTTGTCATATAGACCCACGTGCCTCTGGTGGAAACGTAAATCAGGAAGAAGAATTTTAAGATGCATCTTAAACATCATGATTAGAGAGAGAAGCACTGCAACGTTAAGAAGTTCACTTTGCAGATAAGAGACTGTGGAGTCTCAAAATAACTAAAATTCACATTAGCTTAGCTAAATTTCAGCTGCTATGAGGAAGAGCTACATTTAACACCACTAGCTCTGCAGTGAGAGCTCCGTCACTTGCATAACAGGCTGGAGTTATTGTAGACAAATGCTTCTGTTCGTGGTTCAGCTGCCAGCATGCTTTATTCTGCCCTAACTCCCATAATCTCCATCCACTGTATTGCATTACCTAAATTTATCTGAACACTCAGACATCTAAAAAACAACAGATTTTGTTTCCTAGCAAATAAAATGACAACAAGCAAATGGAGCACCCCTTTTTTTTAACCCCCATCTTAAATTATAGTCTTTACCATAATGGATGGCTGCTAAAGGATTATGTGGCCAGTCACATTAGTGACTGATTTTCACCCGAATCTGATCAGCCCAAACCAGCTGATTTTAGAAGCAGCACATGATTTTGCCAGAAGGAAGATGGTCTCAGGGATGGTGTAGTGTTCAGATCAAGCAGTGAAGAACTACAGGAAAAAGACTAACTCCTACAGCAAGACTTGGAATTATTGTGCCTCACCCAGGCAGATGACTGTGTTTCTGACACTGGAAAATGTACTCCATTTTTTTTTTTTGCCAATTGCTCAGAAAAGTTTAAGAGGATTATTTAGCTAAAGTCAAAACATGAAATAGCATTTATTCAAGCGATGGGTCATAGAGCAAGACTTCCTTTCTGAACCCCTTTTATAGTAATAATTGGTTGGACTCCAAATGGTTCAAAATTAGATTGCTTCATCACATGATCTTGACTGGCACAAGTATGACTGACAGCTACTAACCCACCATGGAGTAGCCTATGCTAATAAAAATTAGTTTACTCTGCCCTTAAAGGAATGACAATACTATATTAATATTCTGTACTTACAGAAAATAGCCAATGTGTCAGACAGAAGGAGTGTGCAAGAAGGTCTAAGTGTCTCCAATGATATCTGCCCATATTCAGACTGTCTTTAATGGCTCAAGCAGAACAGACAAACAACCAAAAGAAAAATTTTCAAAACAACATACAGGCTTGATGTCACGATGCAGGAATCCCACAGAGTGAATGGCTTCTATTGATTCCAGAATTTGTTTGCCTAATCGCAGCGTTGTGCTCAGCGTGAAAGTCCCTCGAGGCTGACTCCTTCTAAGATCTGCAAGATTTCGTCCCTGAAACAATCAATAAAATGTTTAAACCACGACATTAAAGCATAGCATTTCACAGCTGCAAATTCTAACACGCATCCCCCAAAAAAGCAGAAATGCTAATCAGACAGGTGCTAACCTTACCTCTGCTTTATTTCTTGTGTATGATTTTCCAATACTTCCTTTTGGCTTTTAAGAGAGGTATTTGCTGATAAGAAGATACCAGACCATTAGCTGGGAAAGGCAGCTGATGTGCTGTTTGGGAAAAAGGCCGACTGTATCTCCTTACTGTTAAAACCAGACTATATAGAAGCTGATTTAAGAACAACCTTTGACTGTTCTCTGAGCCATCTAAAGATTAAAGCAGTACAGATATGATAAGTGGGTCATGAAGCCACTATATATTACAGCTCACAGAAGCAGTTTCATTAGAAACTCCCTAGCACACAACCGTCTGGCTCAAGTCAGCATTGCTGTGGCAACACCACAATGGGGAAAGCTGTTGATCAAGAGAATCATCCCCAAAAATCAGGAGAGGAGGACTATTCCACTGACTTAAAAAATACTTATTTAAAAAACTGGTAATTTACCTCCAGTTAATTTAATTTGTAGGACAAAAATGCCTACCAGCTGTATGTGAAAATAAAGATAAATTTAGAAAAAAAAAAAAGGACAGTATTCTCTGATCTCTACCATCGCAGTTTTGTCTCTACCTCTTTATTTTTGTAAAGAGAAAGGTGTTAAAATGAGTATATTCTATGGCAGCGTACCCCTCTAATCCACAGAACTAATGCATTTATCAACTGATCAAAAACATAATGAGAAAGTCCACTATTTCAGAGATCACACATCAAGAACAAAAGTTACAGGGACATGCTAATTATCACTATACTATAGAATTCTGCTTCTGCAAAGACATACATGCTTATAATACAAGTCCAGATGTATTCAAATAAAAGCCACAACAGAAGATATAGAAAAGATTCCAAACGTTTCCAGTGAAATGTCATCTATTTATCCACCCATTTCCAGTTCTCAAGTTATATACAGACATTAAGGGGCCAACTGCAACTGGCTCTTTTAGCGTATGACTGGTCTCTCAAGCTGGTTTGACCCACGTTTCAATCCAGGACAGCCAAGCCACCACAACCAGCCCAAGTTTGCTCTTTAGCATGAACAAAATAAGACTAAGCTACTTCTCTAGTGTTTATCTTTTTTAACTTCTGTGACAGCTTACTAGAGGCAGCAGGGATATCCTGAAAGCTCCTGAAAAGCCCCCTTTATGGGGGGAGCGATCCCGGCGTGGTTACGCCTCTTCTAAACCTACTGCTGGGGGTGCTGGGCCCTGCCAGGCCCCCTCAGCGGCCAGGCCCTGGCACAGACCAGCTGCTCTGCCCGGCTTCAAAAAGCCCTCGTGCCGATCCTTCTTTGCCTCGATTCTCTTCCCCAGTGCGGATTTACCACACCGAAGGCTGGTCTCCTCAGCAAATGACCGTTAGGGCAGTTATGCCTCGTTTAAACCTGCCGCCGGGGGTGCCAGGCCCGCCCAGGCCGCCTCAGCAGCCCGGCCCTCAAGCTGCCGGCTCCCACCTCAGAGCAGCCCGGCTCTGCCCGGCTTCAAAAAGCCCTCAAAAATTGCTCCTTGCCGACCCTTTTTGCCCTGATTCCCTTCCCCAACAACTTAAAAAGTTGTAATAGGCAAACAATGAAGTGATTTTTAGCTCTGCCTACTCTACCAGTTCAGCTACGTAGCCAAGAACAGGCTAGAAAGTAAGAGGTTCTGTGCAGAGAAGTATTTTTTCCGTGGTGTAGGCATCTTCATCAGGCTTGTTAAGGAGAGGATTGTGGGGTTAGAAGCCTTGTTTCTCCATAAGCTCCAGATTAGAATCATGGAATCGTCTAGGTTGGAAGGGACCTTTAATCATCTAGTCCAACCATCAACCTAACTCTGATAAAAAAACCAAACAAACAAAAAAAGAGAAAACCATAGAAAAAACCACCCCACATCACTAAACCATGTCTCTAAGAACTATGTCAACCCATCTTTTGAAAACCTCCAGGGATGGTGCCTCAACCCCTTCCCTGGGCAGCCCATTCCAAGGCTTAATAACCCTTTCAGTGTAAAAATTTTTCCTAATATCCAATCTGAACCTCCCCTGGCACAACTTGAGGCCATTTCCTCTTGTCCCATTGCCTGTTCCCTGGGAGAAGAGACTGACCCCCACCTCTCTGCACCCTCCTTTCAGGGAGTTGTAGAGAGCGAGAAGCTCTCCTCTGTCTCCCTTTCTCCAGGCTGAACAACCCCAGCTCCCTCAGCCTCTCCTCATAAGACTTGTGCTCCAGATTAGCCCTTTCTAGAATCATACTCGCACTCACACTGCAGCAGCAGCAATAACCAGGGTTGTTCAGAAAGCAAAAGTGTTTTTTTTCTATCTATAACAGCAGCTGGGGTGCCAACGGTGCGTAAAAGGCAACACCAAGCACCAGGACATTAATGGTTTTATACATCTGCCTTGCAAAGTAGAACTAATACACTTAAAAAGAATCAGAAGTTTATTTTCAAGAAGTACCAGGGTCTGCTGGTGTCTATTTTACTTCATTCACCATTCACTAATTAGAAATAGCCTTCCAGTCTATGCAGCAATTTTACTTTTCATTACTTAGCGCTTCAACCTTCTCACTTTCCTTCAGCACGTTCTGTCACCCAAATTATACGTAAAGAAACATGACACGGGCTGCAAGCTCTTCAGGGGAAGGGTGGGCTCGTACTGAATAATCATACAGTGCTTTGCACAGCAAAGCCCTGATCACACAAACTGCCAGAGAGACAGGACAAGCTTCCTGTCAACTCTTATGTCAGGCGCTGAAATGCGCCAGCTTCCAACTGGCAACTGCGTCACAGAATCACAGAATGATATGGGGTTGGAAGGGACCTCTGGAGATCATGCTGGAGCAAGTGCAGAGGAGGGCAATGAAGCTGGTGAAGGGTCTGGAAAATAAATCATATGAAGAGCGATTGAAGGAGCTGGGACTGTTTAGTTTGAGGAAGAGGAGGCTGAGGGGAGACCTCATCACTCTCTA
>JAOXNO010000024.1:7655710-7667211 GCA_028565335.1 Limnodromus scolopaceus
CTCTAACATGCTCTAGGCAATCCTGCTTCAGCAGGGGAGTTGGACTAGATGATCTCTATGGTCCCTTCCAACTCTAAGAAATTGAGTGAAATTCACTAAGCCAAACAGTGCTTGACAAAGATAAAAAAAAAAAAAAAAAAAAAGAGAAGTTATCTTGTGGTGCTCTGATTAGACTTGGCCAGACAGAGTAGCACCAGACAGAATGTCCTGAGCCCTGCAAGCCCAGCAACTCTATGCGACCAAGGTTTTGATTTTCACTAAAATAGTCCACGGAAGGCAAGAAAAAGATAGAATTTTTTGCTGGAAACTTTTTGGGTAAATGCACAACCACAGGACAACTGCAAGCTTCAGCTCATCACCTGCTTGAGGAAGAAAGCTGACTTCTCAATCACATTTCACCCAAAGCGTAGAAGGGCACCATTGCTGGTGCTTCCCAGCCCCAAGACATTATAAAGAATTGGAAGGTTGATCAGAAGATGATCTACCATCCTTGCAAGTAACAATACAAATCAGAAAGAACTTTGCCTTTAGCAAAGGCATTAATATCTAGACAGATAAAGAAAAAGCCCAATACAGCTAGAAAAAATCAAATCAAGTAAGAGCAGAACAGAATGAATTTACAGGGCAGTTGAGAGATGCTGAAGTGGCAGTGATCTCACATAGCCAAGCACAAGTATCACAGAATCATTTATGTCAGAAGGGACCTCTTGAGATCATCCACTCCACTCCCACTGTTCAAGCACATACAGCTGGAGTAGGTTGTCCCCAGCCACATCCTGTCGGGTTTTGAATATCTTCAAGGATGGAGAATCCACAACCTTTCTGGGTAACCTGTGATAGTGTTTGACCTTGCTCACAGCAAAAAAAAAAAAAGCTACCACCCTCACAGCAGAAAGCTACACGCAGTGTTTATTAGAAGACACAGAGACTCGCCAAAAGAGTCATTAACTGATTAGTTCCCCCGTTGTTCTGTGTGGACTGCCAGTGCAGAAAGGACACTGTGAAGGAACCTGCAGCTGTGCCCCTCATGTGGCCATTCCAGAAAGTGTCCCAGAAACATGGCTGTTGGCAATGGCCTGCAGTCCAAACCATTCAGGAGCTATTGCATTGAGAGGCTGGGCTGCACCCAAATCACGCTCTGGAGAAAGTCTGCAGTATGGGGTAATGGTCAGCCTTCTCTATCCCAGGGTCTGGGAAGCTCTAGCAACTTGCAAGACCCTGATAGCAACCTCTGAAGAAGAGCAGCAGCTCATTAATCCTTTAATGTTGGTGTGATACCTAAGTAGAAAGCAATAAAGCTGTACTATTTAAGAGGGGCTGCAATGTTAAATTCTACCAGAAAAGTACAGAGGAATTTTAGACAACACCGTTCCCTTGCTTTTCACCTGGAAAGCCATGAACCGACTATATCACCCACGGTAATGCCACCAGCTTCCTCCATCCACCAACTGTTTGGATAAAGTCAGCATCTCCCTTTCTGAAATGTTTCTCACCGCTTCGCAACAGCTCACAGCGAAAACATACACAATACACGATTCCCAACTCTCTCAACCTTATTTCCTATTTTAACTTGATCACTTAATTCAGTAAGGCATTTGGGGATTAACCTTGAACCAAAAAAGTGAACTTCTTCACAGAACAGCTTGATTTATAAAAATACGGCTGAAGGAATTTGTCATTCTTGAATGCAGGATAGCTGATGCATAGCGAATTCTGCTGCTTCTGTCTTTTCTGTCCCTTAATATTTGCTAACTGCTTTGCCAAGGGACTGCCCTAATTCCACACTCCACCACTCCTCTCCCCAATTACCAGGATCGTGCTGTGTACAACTGTGGGTGTTTTTTCAAGCGTTTGGTACTCTCAACTATTTTCCAGAAATAAACACCGATGGCAAAGCAGGAGTATTAGTCAACTTCTCGCACATTTTCTGATGCTAGTTCTGATTTGGTGACTTTCAGGTCATGCTTTTCAAGCATCCCCTGCCCTGGATGTAGCACAAAGTGACACTAGCCAGCACGATAGCATCGTCTCTTGGTATTCTAATAGTCCACCGTTCTACACGGTCACCCCCTCACTGAATTCTGAGCAGTTCCAAGCATACAACCAAATGCAAAAATCTAAATCTCTGCCTTGTTTGCCCTCATTACACTGCTTTCAGACCGCCTGTTCTCTGGGAGCTCTGTGTATCCAAGCCTTTCACAGATCAACAGCAACCTTCCTCCTAATGACATGGGTTGATTTCTCCTTTGTTTCAATTCTCTTTACACAGCTCAGCTGCATCTGTTGCAATACGGCGTATTCAAAAAAGGCCTTATCAGTCCTCCTCTTAGAAGAGCTGACCTGTGGAAAACTATTTGTCCTTCCAAAATAATTACTGACTTTTGCCTCGAGGCTATCTGTCCCAAACATTGAGTAAACCCTGTTTCACAAGACCTGCAACAGTCTCACCCTCTAATTCAATCCATATCTCTGGAGATTTTGTGTAAGGGCAGAGGTATAGACACGGACAAAGGGCCACAATCTCTGAAGTATGAGCCTTGGTGATAAGGATACCATTCACTGCTTCATGGGAAGGTGTTTCCTCAGCCCAAATGGAAACCCTGCATAAAGGAACATCCCTTCAAAGGTATATTATACTACAACACGTAAACTGTAGCTGTTAATAGCTGGTCTTGCCTTCACAAGGAAATCTATGCACAATGCACTTCAGCAAACAGCACTTCTCAGTTTCTCGAAGGCAGATTTGGAAATTCCTTTTTTACATCCTCCCTTAGTGATCAGTTTTTCGTAGAAGCCCCCTCACTCTTCTTTCAGCCAGGAACAACTGCAGCAAGACTGCTCCCTTGCACCCTTTAGTGTTAAGCTGGATCTCATCAGGACTGCAAAAGCCTTTGGGATACTGGCTGGCTTCTTTCACCGTATTCTACCAGGTCACTCCCGAAAATGACTGTGACTTTAAAGACTTTAACGACTTTAAAGACCAGCACAGGAAGGTTCATCTGAGCAAACAGAAAACAGCACCATGGCATAACGCAAGTCCCCCTTCCATGTAATTTCCTAGGTGGAAGCAGGGTTGGACACGAGTCAAGGAAGGCTCCCATTTTGCTGCTTCCCAGTCAGTTTGAAACCTGCTTATAAGCTTTGCCAAGGTCAGCTGTAGAAATCGATGGTCCCAGAGCTGACTTCAACATCCAAACCAATATAAAGTTGTGTTCGGGAAAATTAAGAATAGGCCTATCATTCAAATTAACATAATTCAAAACCACCACTCCTAAATCTAAAAGACCTAAAATCATTTCATACTTTGCCTTCAGGACAGTCAGGTACATGAAAAATTAACTAATTGTCAGTTTCCCTATACTTCATGTTATCCACCTTTTGCATTCATCTACTTATCAACCATTTTACTTGGACACTCTGTCACGCTCACGGCGCTATGGTGACAAACAGCGTCCCTGCCCTCTGGGAGGCTATCACCAAACCTCCTTTCTTAGTCCGACACTGCTTGCTCTATTCCTTATTATCTCATCAGTAGCACTAAACTGCACAGAGCAGTGTACCAATAATTATGTTTAAGTCTCCTCATTGTTCTTACAGCCTGGCAGACAAAAACAGTTCCTGTAGTTGGAACTCACTTGAGCAGGACGCTTTCTGAGCTGAATGACTTCATGCACCATCACATTTAGATGGAATCTGAAGAGAAAACTGTAAATAACATTTGCAACTTTGGATTCTAATTGTTAACACATATACAGCGACCTTTAGCACTTCCAAAGAGCTTTCTGCCTTACCTTGCAGCTTTTTCAGGACAGCCACTTCCATCTTGAGAACTTGCTTGGGCTGCTGGGCTGATTCCACCTTCAAGGCCACATTCTCACGGGTCAGCAGATCCATCGCCTCATAGATCTCCCCAAAGCCACCGCCACCAATCTTCTTCAGCTAGAGAAGCACAAAGAGGTTTGGTACGACGTACAAGAGAAACAACATCAAATTGGCTCTCACAGAGCCAGGCACCAGTTTCTTTCTTTACTGCTTAAGGAGAACAAACTCAGCTCCCAATCTGTGCTGTGCCTGAATCCCTTCACTGCACAGCTAGGCAAAAGTCCAGCTACCCACTTGACTGTGCTATGTATAAATTCCTTGCTGTAACAACAAAGAACAAGCCTAGCGAGCGATGACATGTGACGCATTCGAAAGCAAATGATAACGCCTATTGCCTCAATAACGTTCTTGCCAAAATTCAAGGAAAGACCCTTCAAGGAGATGGCAGAAGCACTATCCAGACCATGGTAGATAAAAGCTGTCATTCCCTCTCAACAAACACATCTCCGCAGTAAAAGACAACCACGGTAGTTGGAACTAACGCTTTCAAGAAATAAGTTAAGTTAAATGAAGTTTACATCTCATTCACAGGATTTTAAATACAGAAAAAAACCCCCACAAACATCTACTGGAATATTTTACAAGATGCTTCACCTGCTCTGCTAGTGAGGTTACTTCAGTGCCACGTTTCAGAGAACTGCCGACTGCATTACCACAAAATAGTTACACAAAAGCCACAAGTACAACTCCATTGTTTCTCATTTTCTCTTACTCTCTTTTTTTTACTTTTTCATTTTAAACCACACCAAATGATGCTTTTTGTGTCTCTGAGCAAAAATTAAAGACTATTTCACAGTAGAAGGATATCACAGCTCAGAAATCAAAAACCAATCTCAATTGACATAAACCCAGAGCTAAAGAAAGATATCTAAGTTTCAGCATATTTGATGTGCACCTACTAGAGATAGATTGTCTGCCTGTTCTAGAGCAGCCACCCACTCGGAGAGCAAGCTGGGATCCTCTGCCGTTCCTGGAAGGTGATTCCTTGATTTTCCTTCTGCTGAGACTCAGCAGCATATGCACATATAGTTATACATATGCACATATAAGAGACTCCTAATGTGTTGCAAGTGTCAATGTCTATGCCAGGAAAATTATTTTATACGTGTTTCTCTTAGGTATATTTAAAGCATACTATGCTGCCCAGGAACAAATTCATGTTTACAGCAGAGCTACATCAAGGCTCCTTTGACGTGCTTAGCACTTGTTCATTGAACCTTGCTGCAGCCCTTTCCTTCAGCTTTTTGTGTTTCCTCTACTCACAACTGCTCAGAAACCCCTGTGCTCGTGCTTCTTTCCAACGGCAGCAATGACACTTGAAGAGAAACGAGAAGTTTAAATCGGGCAGATAGTCAAACATGTACCTTACACAACGTTTCATGAGGTTGGGATGATATTTAATGTCTTCTGCACCACAGAAGGTCTGTCCTCTGCCTCTGTCCAGTTTGCTGAACAAAGGGCCCTGCCTCTCAAGGGCAGTTTGTTTTTTATTTTCCTTAGGGTGACTCAAACCATTTGGTTTTCTAGCTCCCAGGTCAAGAAAAAGAGGTCTGCATGAAGAAGGTAGTAGTTTCCATATTAACAGCCTGACTATTGTCTCTTAAAGCCATTTCTTGATAACCCTTTGAGAGTTGCTGCCCGGAGCCATCCTTCTTCTCCTTTTACTTGTTATTTTTTCCTCACAGCCTTCCACTGGGCTAAACAGGCACATTGGTACAGTAAACAGCCCAATAACTAGGTCACCACATATTATTCATAAATTATTACAGTGCAACCCTATTTCTACTTGGAAATTTGCACTAAGTGAGCTGGCTATTAAAAATCTTTCAGTCAAAACAGAGCTACATTCAGCATAGCAACAACATGCCAGTTGATACCTTAGGATTCAGGACACGAGATCTGCTGTTGGCTGATGTATTGGCAACACAGAATGAAAAGGGAAAGGGACAGTAAAAGCTGCAGAAGGCCAAAAAGTTTAGTTGGGATCTGGAAGGACTCTGAGGAAGATTAAAAGTGTCTCAGTGGGAAATTGGGTAACAGAATAAGCAAAAGTCAACCATAATAAATCTAACACAACATAGCTGGGATGGAGCAGAAACACAGGTTACCCAAACATCTCGCTGGGTTGCAAATTCAAGAAGTGGATCTAGGGAGGAATGCTGCTGAGCCAGCACAGACCCGCACAATGATCCTTTTCCATGCACTGGCCTTAACAGGGGCAGCTCCTACGTCCAACAGTTGTCAAAATGCAAAGCTACCACAATATAAATGGAACAACACAGTAATATGATTAGGATAGCGGCACCATAAGGATCTGTAGGAAGGTCTAGCCATGTTCAAAGCACAGTATTGACCACCTTGGTGCTAGAAGCTCTCACTGAGTTAGGAGCGGTTCATTTCAGGATGAAGAGAATGACCAGGAGCCTGGAAAAACTAAGGACAGACTAGGACTGCTACCTCAGAAAAAGCATCAGAGAAGCAGGTTCTGGAAGAAAGGTGCAGGTATTGAGACTGCTCACCTGGGAAAACAGCCAAATCAGAGGACCCATATAAGTCAACAGAGGAATGAATGCGAGATGAAAGGAGAACAAGACCAGAGCTTCGCTGAATCAAAAAACCAGCCACTCTCAAAGAGTGGTGGTCAACAACTTGATGTCCAAGTGGAAACCAGTGACAAGTGGCATTCTTCAGGGGTCGGTACTGGGACCAGCACTGTTTAACACCTTCGTTGGGGACATGGATGGTGGGATTGAGTGCACCTTCAGCAAGTTTGCTGATGACACCAAGCTGTGTGGTGTTGACACACTGGAGGGGAGGGATGCCATCCAGAGTGACCTGGAGAAGCTTCGGAGATGGGCCTGTGCAAACCTCATGAAGTTCAAGCCAAGTGCAAAGTCCTGCACCTGGGTCTTGGCAATCCCAGGCACAAATACAGGTTGGGTGGAGAATGGATTCAGAGCTGCCCTGAGCAGAAGGACTTGGGAGTGTTGGTTGATGACAAGCTCAACATGAGCCAGCAGTGAGCGCTGACAGCCCAGAAAGCCACCTGCATCCTGGGCTGCATCAAAAGAAGTGTGGCCAGCAGGCCGAGGGAGGTGATTCTGCCCATCTATTCTGCTCTCATGAGACCTAACTTGCAGTACTGCATCCATCTCTAGAGCCCTCAAAATAAGAAGGGAATGGACCTGTTGGAGCAAGTCCAGCAGAGGGCCACAAAGATGATGAGAGGGCTGGAGCAGGGCAGGAGAGTCCTGTGAGGACAGGCTGAGAGAGTTGGGGTTGTTCAGCCTGGAGAAGAGAAGGCTCCAAAAGACCTTATAGCAGCTTTCCAGTATTTAAAGGGGCCTACAGGAGAGATGGGAAGGGACTCTTTATCAAGGATGAGGGGTAACGGTTTTAAACTGAAAGTGTGTGGATTTAGATTAGATATTAGGAAGAAGTCCTTTACTGTGAGGGTGGTGAGACACTGGTCCAGGTTGCCCAGGGAAGTTGTGGATGCCCCATCCCTGGAAGTGTTCAAGGCCAGGCTGGATGGGGCCTTGAGCAACCNNNAAGTGTTCAAGGCCAGGCTGGATGGGGCCTTGAGCAACCTGGTCTGGTGGGAGGTGTCCCTGCCCATGGCAGGGGGGTTGGAACTAGATCTCTTCCAACTCTAACCATTCTATGATTCTAAAACTGATTTTATACAGACATTCCAGCCAATGGATGCACCTCACTGTCCAAGAGCCCTCAAGCTGCCTCTCCTTCCTCATATCCTTTCTCCCTCTCTTATGGAAATTATTCTCTGGCATACTTTTCCCAGCACACCATCTGGTCCTATTTTCATCATTACCAGCGCTGCCATCCTCCTTGATTTTTCAGCAACATCCAGAGGCCATCGGCAGCCATTTCCTTTTCTTTGTTGCAGAGCAAGTTGTTACCTCACAACTTGCTTTTGGCTGAGATCAAGGGCTTACCACACATGCACTTCCTCATGTCCTGGATACTCTGTGGAAGTTCACTGTTTAAGGTGAACTCAGCACAGCCTTCTGCTGGACACAAAGGAGTGATGGGCATATACCACTCAAGAAAATAAACCGTTAAACACAAAGTCAAGAAAGAGGAGGGGACATCTCACAAGAGTCACCTAAATGATAATCGTGAGTCACCAGCCCATGCTAAGCCTCACTGCTCTGGGAATATTCTCTTCTCATCCTGTTTTCTACCTTCCACCAGACCATTTACTAGTTTATCCCAGTTCCACCAGACCATTTATCCCAGTTAAGACTGGGATACAGGCTGACAACACCAGCAGGATTCATTCTACCTAAGTGCACCAGCCTATGTCCAGATTTCCATTACAGCCTGTAGAGTCAAGTAAAGAATTCCTCTGATTAAACAAAGGCATCTACTTGGACTTGCACATAGACAACTAAAATTAAGCAAACTACATCTCAGACATGATTTCAGTCCTTTCAGCATCCCACAAACAGCCACACGGCTGTACAGCTCATTGCAAGGCTTCTTCCATGTTCTAAGAGGTTTCATACCACATCAGGCCCTTGGAGCAAACTGTTACCAAAAAGCCACTCTACTTAACCCCTCAGTATGGCAGTCTCCAACTAGGAGGTTCCAGTAATTCCCCAAACTGAACTCAGGACTGCCGACACAAACCAGCTATGTCCTGACAGGAAAAGCCACTCGGAAAAGTCTCCCTGGAGGTATCAGTAGTTACACAGCACACAGATGGCTCCTTTTGAAGTCTCCTTTAAATATCCTGAAATATTTCGGATTTATCCTGAAAAGACTCTTGCAGCACAATCCTCCAGAGCCTATTAAAAAAACAACCACAAAACCCAACAAACACACAGCCTTCCCACTAAGCAGAAATTAGTACTCACAGAGGGACAGTTCAAAAAACCAAGGCAACACACACCCCCAACCAAAAATAGCCTTCAACTACAAATTCAATCTTTTATTCAGGAAGTGTATAAGACACCACTGCTCTAAACACAATCTGCTAGAGATTAGAAGAAGACTAGACCTTCCCAGGAAAATGCTCCAGGACCAAGGCATGAGTGGTTTAGTCTCAGGATTGGTGGCAAGGTCAGGAAGAAGAATATGTGCTCCGAATCCAGAGCAAAGGACCAAACCCAGAGCCAGTGACCTATGGTGAACTCAGCCAGGGTCAAGGCTGTCACCCACAGGCTTCAAATGTTGACAAGGTAAAACAGTGACTACTATGACTGCCTTTTAGGAGCACTTGAATAGTCAAGCCTGATACTACTGCAGCTCAACTCAATGGGCTACTTGATCCACAAATGACTACCAGGTCTCATCTGACTTAACAACAGGTGAGGAAGAGCGGACCTACATTCACCAAACTCTCAGAGTCCACTCAACTTGCTTAGGAGGACGGGAGTTATAAAGATCTCAAGGGAAAACTAACATATATAACTAACAGACATGAACTGAGAAGCCAATGAAGGAAAAGTCAACCAGCCCCATTCTAAATCATCTGAAGATGATGCCAAAAGCCACTGCCAAAGCCCACTTAAAGCAATTCTGTACAGAGTGAGACCAAAACAGGCCCCAAGACTAACAAAGAACCTTCACTGTCCCAAGTTCCCTCTTGGAACCACAAATGGCCTTTTTGACCAAGACAAGGTGAAGAATCCACATAAATTTGTGTGGCTTCCAGCAAGGTTTCCAAAATAAACAGAGGAAGGACAAGTGTAACCACAACTTCAGTTGAAGAAACTCAGAAACCTGGAAGAAACCAAAGCATGGATTGCACCTGACAAAAGAGCATACACGTGTTCAAGAGTCACCATTTGAACTCAAAGCTCAGTGCAGGAGCTGCCAACTCTGTCTTGCTAATAAGTCTCAGTTGCGAACCTCCGGTACAAAGCATTTAGGTGAAATAAAGAGATATATCAATTCAGCCTTTACATCTATAACTACTTCAAAGCAAGTAAGTACAAGTTATGTTTGATTTTGTTGCCTCCCCTGAACAAGGCAGCCCACATCATTCAGAGCCCATGTGGATCAAGTCACCCTCTGGGGTCTCAGCAAAAGTCACATGGTTTCAGTAATGTCCAAATTTCATCCAGTTAAAGCATAAAAACTATCTGCAAGTAAAGAATGATGACTAAAAGGAATACTTCTCCAAGTCCAAAAGTTTTGATAAAAAGCATAAGCTCTCCCTGTCCATGCCTTTCCCCAAAAGTAAGAACAAAAATATAAATTGCTGTCAGACAACCAAAATTTACTGACTTGGAGCGACAGGAAAATGAACTACAACAGGCCAACTGCAGAGAACTAACATCTTCATTTGTCAAAGTTTTGTCAGCCGGCATATAGGAGAAGAGGAGGAAAGGAATTCAAGGAATACATTACACTGGTCTAAAATTAGAAACTGGCTCAATGCTGGACGTATGCCAGCGCTAAGAACTACAAGGTTCAAGCAGATGCCCAGCCAGAGACAGTCACAATGGGAGGACAAATTACACAAAGAAAACCTTTTGGCAGCCGAACCCCAGCATCACATAAATACGCCACACACCTGCTTCAGCAGCATCCATCACCCACAGCAAAGCTTGGGCTCTCCGGCTTGCACGCTACGTAGGGGTCAGATTCAGAAAGGTCTGGGGTAAAGAAAAAAATGCTATTGCTGTCGTTACAGCTGTACGCTCGCTTTAAGGTACATCTGCCTTTTTCATCTGTCACTTGATCCAACGCTGTCCACTTCCTTCGGCCAACGGACGTATTTTTATATGTTTTTCCAGATTACTTGGAGCCCCATACAGCTCACAGTTCTGACTGGTCCCACACCAACACCAAGCACAGCAAGGGGACAGAAGCACAGAAGGGCTTGCCTGAGAGGGTATGCACTTTTTGGGTGGTGGGGTGTCAGAAATGACTGTAAATGAAGGCTCACAAGATGCAGCTCAGCTCGCACAGAGCCAAATTCCCAGCTCTGCTCAGAGCCGGGAATTAGAATTTCTCATTGCTATTTACGCCCTTTAGCAAGTCATGTAATTTCTCAGGGCTTTCAAGTGGGGTAATGACCTCACTGCACTACTGAAGTCTACTGTGAGCCAACATTATAAGACATAAAAGGCTATTTCTCTAGTTGGAGGTAGTTGTTGTTGACAATATAGCTGCACATTTCCGTATTTTCTAAGGTAGAGTTAGTGGGTAAAGCTTCTAGTAGTCCCCAGTCGCAGATACATGCAACGATGAAGTCACTGAATCCCACATTTAGTGCCTTTACCAAATTTAAAATTAGTATGAAATGTTCCCCTATGAGCATAACTGAGCATATTTTAGGCTTTATTTGGAGTTTTTGGTGCTTTTAAGAGTTCCGCTGTTTCCAAGAACAAAGTGACTTTGTTTAGACTGTGTTAAAAAAAAAATACTTCCATAATTTACGGAAGTTTTAGCACTCCTGTCTATGAAGGAGAAACTCAAAGTTTGATGAACAGTCGGAACGGTACAAGCCGAAGCCAGGCAGGGTAAAGGAGAACGGAGAAAAATGAGCAACGTGCACCTGAAGCAATGGCTTAGCATCAGGAGAGCACCTAAATTCAGCTTCGCAATGAACACGCATCAACCTGACCAGAAATTGTAGGCTCTGA
>JAOXNO010000024.1:7671971-7687039 GCA_028565335.1 Limnodromus scolopaceus
GTTTAGTGATGGTGTTGCATTTTGTTTGTTGCGTGGGTGTTTATTTTTGTCAGAGTTAGGTTGATGGTTGGACAAGACGATCTTGAATGTCCCTTCCAACCTAGAAGATTCTATGATTCAGAAGAAAGGTGCTGCAAAATGCTTCGGATTCTCGCATAAAGAGTCCTGCATCCATATGGGGCAGCATCCCCTTCAATTGTCAGGTACTGAAGTAAGAAACTGGAAAGCTCTCCAATGAGAAAGTACATGCTGTGTTCGGCAGCACCGTATTTACCCTTCTTCTTCCTAACGAGCAAGCCTAATGCCATTTCCAGGCTGCTTTATGTTCACCAGAACATCTGAACTGACCATCCCTAACCTACCAGCGACCTCTGCATATGCTGGGCACCCAGCCTCCCTGCACACCACCGCAGACTGCACAGGAGAGAGAATCCTCACAAAAATCTCTTCTAAGGCTGGCTTTTCTTCTGTTATTTAAAGAAAAGTAATTTAGTGTGTCCCAAACCCTTAACATTACAAAAAAAATATATATAAAAAACCCCAACATTAACACACAGGTACAGAGGGAGTTATCCCCTCCCTACTCTTGAAGGTCTGTTGGCATCACTTCATGAAGACAAGTATAGCACAAAGCAGGGGATACAAGGGCAGCTAGAGATCCAGGACGTGAGGTGGTAGTAGTAATAAAGACAGGTAGAAAGAAGTTTAGGAGTTTTCCAGAAAAAGTCAGCCATCCACTATTTTTCACTTTAAAGCAAAAACACCTAAAAAGCATGGTACATGATGTACGCATTAGCAATGCAAGCGCATAATAAGATTTGAGTCAAGTGACCAGTGGTGGAAAATAATCCCAAGGAATAATTTTAGAGGAGAGAGAGCACAGAAATCTGAGCGCTCAAAGCTAGGCAAGGTAGAACTGCTTTCCCTGGTGCACAATTCCACTTTCCTTTATCAATGTTATAATACATGTGCACAATGATAACTCACTTATTATTTAAAGGAGTCACAAAAATCTTCACTGGCTTTGAAACAGAACAAAATCCTCCTGGCCACTACCACCAATAGCAGCCATTTGGCAATGGAGAATTACAGAACTAAATTCATGGATATGCTCTGGTATAGCCAGAGCGATGCAGCCAAACCAAAAGCCAATTTAATTACAGGCTGAGACAAATTTCAAGCTGTTGTAGATCACAGCAGCAGCACAAAGCAGTGTTAACGTATCGAAAATTTGTTCCCGAGGCAGTACTAATACTGCAGAAACATGCTCAGGCCTATGGACTAAGGGTTTACCAGACTGAGACCGAAACATTGCCTACACCCATGGCAAGACGTAAGACACGTTAACCTAGATCTCCAGAAGCATCATGAAGAAAGGGCAGAAGGGATGAAGTAACCTTTGTGCAGAAAACGTAAGCGCATTATTTAAACGACAATTTTAACTTACATGCTATTGCAATTCTTTCTAAATCAATAAAAATACAGTGTAAATATTGTTTGAGCAGCATCAAAGCTTGCAGCCAGCCCCCCTACTAGAGCTGAATTTGCTAAAGTAGCTACAAAAGGGAGGTGGTGAAGGATGGTTAGTTGGGGAGAGTTAAGGCACTGCCGTCGCTTCCCAACACACAGCAGAGAGCATCATTAAACGTTAAGTGGTATTAACGGGAAGTGGAGGAGAGACAGAAGGATTATATCTCTCTTGAACTCCAGGAAAGCTGTACCTGATTCAAAGGGCGACCAAGCTTGCGAACTTTGACATTATCCGCATTACATTCAGCTTTAAAATGTACCAGACAGTAGAATCTAAAGATATGTAATTTTGAAGATAGTAGCTGAGAAGACGAGAACTTTCAGATTGTCTTTTTCTGTAGAAAGCGTAGAGCATGTCAAGGAACGATTGTACCCCTCTCCCATGAAGACAGGCAAGAGAGCTGAGCAACCATAAGACACTGTAAAAAGTGGCTTCCTAGAAATAGCAAGTGAAGCAGAAGTGAAAGCAGCTGTGAGAAAGGAATAGTGGTAACGGGACCAAGTCTCGTCTTTTGGCTAACCTCAGCATGAAGAAGTGTGAAATCAGCCCATGCTGGAGAATCTTTATAGTTTTATAAATTTAGTCTTGGCCTTTAAAAAAAAAAGAAATTAAAAAAAAATGCTTAAAAAACATGAAATTAAAAAAAACAGGCTAATAAGCCCCACTATGTATGCTGACACACTGCTCTGCCAGCCGTTCCTTCCATTTGGCATCAAGACAGTTCCAGTCAATAGCACTCGTGGGTAAATGGTCTCCTTATTTTTAAGGCAGCTTACAAAAATCTGATGCACTATAGCAGCAATTATTTAGCCGACATGAAAACCAAGACCCGGCAGAGAAGCATGACTGGGATAGGCAACAATAACGAAAATAAGAGGAATGTCTAGAAGGATTTCAGTGCAAGGCCTGATGTTGCAATTAGTGTGGCAGAGTCTTACATCAAATGCATCTGCCTTGTTCACACGTGCGTTCATCAGGAGGCAAACCAGACCAAGCAAAAGTAGCTTCATACAAGTTGTTAAGCTGAAGAAATCGTCGCTGCAGATGCTAAAGCTTACATAGATTCAAAAAGTGACTTGACAAATCCACTAAAAATTATAAAAAAAATAAATCCATTAAACAGTTACATACAAATATTTCATGTTTAGCTTAGGAAGCCTTCCATTCACAAATAACTGAAGGCAGCAGAGCACTCTGCAGAGTCATTTTATATGGTTTCCTGCTTTTATTCTCTACCCTAGATATCTATTCTTGGCCAACTTAGGATGGGATACCAGCCCAGATGACCTGTGATATGACTCAGTATGGCCAGACTTGAGTTTTTATCAGAGGAATTAGTGTATATATAATATATATGTCTTCTTAATCTCTTCAAGGAGGTCAAAGACCAAAAAATAAAAAAAAATCAATCAAAAAGTCTCATACAGACAACCCAATTACCTATCTCACAATGTTCTCTTTCACGCAAGCAACATTTTAAACAACTGTAGTGGAAAAAATATTACCTGTTTTTACAGGATCATAGCACTCTTAAAATTAAACTTAAATTTGGAGCATTCCCTGTGGAAATTCCTAACACATATATGAGATCTTTCCTCTGTTAGCTTTCCTATGTCTCAATATACTGTGGCAGCAGTGCTCAAAATACAGCCAAACTCAAACAAACATCAAGTTAAAAACCCATCAGACACAAGTTGGTTATTAAACAGCAGAACAAAGCTATGGAGGTCTGTCTCTCACCATCTTACTAAAGGTCCTGGATAATCTTAGTGCCTTAATCTCACTGTGGAGGAATTGCAATATCCCACTTTATTTCAGGACACATCCTCACCTCTGGAAGCCTACAAATTAGAAGAATCAGAACAAGTGAAGTTTATTTAGACTGCTGTAGCCCATAACCCTCTTTACTCCATCAAATTCCCAACTGTGAACATGAAATCCACCTTAAGAGCAGATCCCACTGGTGTTTCAGAAAGCTGACGCAAACTGTAGCTTTTTAGGTGAGACAAAGCTGGACGTCTGCGAAAAACAAAAGTAACCCCAGTAAACTGCAGCCTTGAAATAGATCAATCTCCCTGTCCAATACTTGGATGGGAGGAACAAACAAAAAGCAGTTGTAAATAGAATTTAAGCATAACTTAGCCGATCCCAACATGAACTTTACTGGCATTAAGCCAAAATGAAACAGATGGGGTGGGGAACAAGAGGAGAATATAAAAAGTAGGATTGAGAGTGCTTAGACCTAAGAAAGAAAGCCAGCGGAGTTTCCAAGTGCAACTGAGCAGCAGAACTGGGGTTCAGTTAATGGCGGCACTAACTGCACGCACTTGGTGTCCCTCACCGTTTTACAAACATCATCTGCTTCCAACACACAATCCCAATTATAAAAATGAAATCCCTCACATTGAAACAAACAAAAAAAACCCCCTTAAATCTTTGTATAAATAAGCTGTACCATGCACTAGCGTTCTGTTATTAGGGTAGAAATGCATACGACAGTACAGGAAACACGGTGATTAAAAAAAAAAAATATAAAAATACAGTGCACTGGACTAACAGCCCCTCGGCCCTGGAATACACCATACCTCCTGCTGAACTTGAAACAGCAATTAAAAACAAGTCATACGCTGTTAGGGTAGGTCTGACAGCAGGAGCTCGAAAGGTTCTGAATTGTTCCTTGAAGACACATATCTTCCTTCATTGCCTGCCTCTGCTGTAGCAAACCCTGCTTAGAGGGCAGGCTCAACTCCTAGCAGCTGCGGCTTAAAGTCTCCTCTGTGACATATTCTTCTCATAGGCATGCAAGGGCATCAGCCTTAGAAATTCTGGATTTGCTATTCACAGCATTTCATTTCTGCAAAAAACAAAACATCTAAAGGTGAGGTTGCAAGATACCGGGACTGTTTTTCACCTTTGACGGGTTTATGACCATTAAGGAGTGATGCAGCCGCGACTGGGAAAAACAAACCCCGAAAAGCCAAACTAAACAAACAAACAAACAAAAAATATTCCCCGCCCCCCCAAAAAAAAAAAAAAAAGCTGCAGTCAAGACAGACAGATCCAGATTCTCTGCTAACACGAAGCTGCGCTGAACAGGACGTACAGAAATATATTAAATACAACAGATGCACCTTGACAGCGTTATTACGGCTACCCGGTGGCACAGCCAAGCGAACGGAGTATTGCCCGCACAGTGACACACGCAAGTCCCACCCTACGACCTAAGCAAACCAAACAAAAAACCCCCCCAAACACAGAATTTCAGACCGCCAGAGACCGTATTCACGTACGCTACAGAGCGGTCAGGCACACCAGAGATTTCCGTGCCAAACCCACCTATCTACAGGGAGAATCGGCACGGTTAATTACGACAACAAATCATTAGGAACGCACACCAGATAAGGAGAGTTTGAGAGGGAAGCCTGTTGCTTTCTACCAATCTCCCCGGCAGAGTTGCACCAATTTTTTGATCCAAGCAGAAAATTTAATCCAATGCCAGGAAATCCCCCTAATATCATAACCAGCTTAACCTCTACTAATTTAACAGGCAAACATTATGGTCTGCTTAAAAATAGCGTTTAAGTGTATCTACCTGCAAAGGAAATATAGATCACTACTTCCAAAGCTTGTAGCATATATATGAATAAAAGCAAGAACTAGTAGAGGTTATACTTACGCTATCAGGCTTAATCTACACCTGACACCCACCAGAAACACCACATCGAGGTAGGTTTTCATCACCTGATTCTGGGACCAGTTTGTTTAATTGATCCTTAGCCAAGTTCCTCTCCTTTCTCCCCGCAGAGTGCTTTTGTGGGGAGCCTGTCACTCATCCTCCTTCAAATGTCACCACTCCAAGTCGCTTGTCATAGCTGGGGTCAACAGTACCTTCCTCGAGCCCTTTATTCTCAGAGAACAGTATTTTACCTTGAAAAATTGACTCAGCCATATAGAAAACTGATACCATCTGTTGCTGAATGGTCTTGTATATAACCTACTATATTAGGTTATTAAAAGGCTCACAGCCTGAGATCAATCATTTTAAACTTCCATTCCAGGGCAAACAGTGCTCATCTTACCCATCCAAATAATTTTATGACAGATGCAGTCACCGTAATTATCAAGGATTAAATAAACTTGTCACAAAAACTATTCAGAGGTTAGGAACATAACAGCACGTTCCCGATCAGACATTCGGTATTTTCATTCAAATTCTGGAAGGCAGGGTATTTTGCAGGGAAAAAATCATCTATTTATAGATTTGCTACACGGACTTCGTGTTGCCAAGCGCTTTCTGAAATTTAATAAAAATTAGCCTAAGTGGAGTAACTGCCACATGCTGCCCTGAGACGTCATATCAGACTAAATGAGACTAAGCAGGACAAAAATGTTGCAGTTTTCAAGCCCACTGCTGATCGCAGCAGAGATTCTGTTTGTAATTACACAGAAGAGATTTCCCAGCATTGAGAAAAAACGTTTTATCATGCCAAGTTTGTTAGTCACTTAAATCATCTCTCCACAGCCCTTCTGTAACCATTTTTCCCATTTTTGTAAAGGAACTCCCCCCCACCTTGCTCGGAGCATGCTCAGGGGAGCATGTTCAGCCTTCCTGCAAATCTACGGTTTCATTCTCTGATCCTGCAGCCTCACCATATTTTAGTTTTCAGACAGCTGGTGACTTGCCCGAAGGTGATGTCCTCACGGCTGACCCACTTTTTCTTCTACCCTTGGGAAATCCCACTGCATTCTCAACCAGAAGTCCCCAGCGGTGTAAAACTTGGGTTTAGATTGGAAGCTCAAATTTCATTGCTATTTGGAGGATTTACAGTTCTAGAGGAATTTGTTTCCTTCGTAGTTAATATCTAAAGCCAGTATTAACAGGGAAAACAATAATATCAAGGTAGGGAATGGCTGTGGCCTGCACCTGTCACACTCTTTACCTGAACATCTTAGATAGATAAATGAAAACTCTTGTATAAGCAAACATGGTCTGTTTGATTTCTTTCTGCGCTGCTCTCTCACTTTCCAAGGAGAAATTATGGAAGAATTTTAGAAGCTAGTCTGGAATGGCATCTATATAAGCCACTTCCACGCATGTCAATGATGCCATCTCGTCCACAACTGTCAGAATCTGCTTGTATTCTCCCAGCACATGCAAATAATCGTTCCCCATCCATTAGTCTTCCTATCTGTTGTTTTAAGCAGTTCTATGACTTAGGCATGTGTCTTCTCATTCTGCTGTCAGATCTGACACCAGCCCGTTGTGCTTGACAGAAAAATCCCTTGAATGTTATTCTCAGGGAAGAAAAAAGCCCCAATTCTTCAAAATGTGTTCTTCAGGGTAGATTCATTGTAATAAACCATATTTGTACTTTGATCCTAAATTTGCCAGTGCTATGCCAGGTAACTGGATCCTGAGAATTTCCTATGACAGACCACAGACGGTCAGAATTTGTTTCCATAAAAGGCATCATAAACCTTATGTCATATTTGAGTGTTAAAATAATTTCAATTCTATTCATAGCTGTAATAAAATAATGGAAAACTAAATTTTTGTACCTGAGCTGGCCAAAGCCCATAACAATTTTTCAAACTCTCAACCCGAAATGGGTAATTGTGCATTCTGTGCTCAACTTGCCAGAGTAAGCTGGCTACTGGTGAATGCTTCTAATAACACTCCACAGACAGAACAATTACCAGTTCAAGTCCACCCTAGAATGGTTGGAAGGGGGGGAAAAAATTTATATCATTTCACCGCAATCAAAAACACACGTAGCAAGGTTAAAGAAAATCCGTTTCACAAAAGAAGCAAACAGCCACACTAAAAATAACAGCTGCTGAGTTTCCATTAAACTTGAAAATAGGCTGCAGAGACCCACGCGACCAGATAGCCCTGAGTCCTAGAAGCCAAATGCCTCCTGCCTGTTCCCCTGTCTGTCAGGGCAGGCTCCCCTGTTCCCCTCAACTGTCAATCTGTCAAGAGTAAGAAAATTCTTGACTACCTGCTCTTGGCATCTGCACCGTTTATATTTTCTTTTTTTTTTTTTTTTCCTGTTAGCTCGATGGACAAAGCCCCTTAAGCCTCATCTCTGCGTGATAAGCAAGCACTCCTGATTCTTTCTAGACATGGAAAACAGCAGAAAGAAAAAATGCACCTTCTTCAAAATGTTTCTTAATGCAACAAACTCATGCTCAGACATCTATGAATAAGTCATACAGGTCACGCACACAGAGCACAGCATTGCTACAGAGAGAAGCAGATAAGAAGGGAGGAAATTCTGTCCTTGGCTACAACTGGGGAGAGACAGTGGAGTCCAGTGAAGGGCCACCATCCGTGCCTCATGGTCACTTAAAAAGCTGGAGCTGAAAGAACGCTGAAAAATCCCCCCCACCTGAAACTAAACTCTTTAAAATGCACAGATCTTATCCAAAAGGCACACTGAAAAGTAAATGAATGTAGTGTAGAAGTATTTCCCTGGGATGAAGATTTAAGAAACTGAAGGGCTCTCCCATTCTAGCTCATCTTCTGCTACAAGATGAAGCCTGACAACTGCAAATTAGTTTTTCATGGGAGTTTTCCTTAAGGACGGGACCTACAACAAGGGAGATGATGGATTCTAGATCTCTTGCTCTTTTCAGATCAAGGCTTGGCACCTTTAAAAAGGTATGCTTTAGCTACTGTAAATTTTACTAAAAACTAAAACAAAACAAAAACCCACATTTTTTGGTGCTTAGACACTAACGAATTAAAGTTGAGAATCAAAATGGAAGTACCATTACACCAGATTGCCTACCTCCCCTCCTCCAGAAAGCCTACAAACAGATGCTGACCCCGGATCCAAGGGATCCAGCTTAGCCAATCTCAAAACCTACCTGCAATGAAGAGAAACAGTTCCCCTCTCTCCTGCCAGCTCTGAACTCCTGCACACAGGATTCCACCTCGGGCCAGTTCAGTGACTTGTACCAGCAGAAAAATCATTCCTCTTCCTAATAAATACGGTTATTTCCTTGGCTTCGAGCTCCTTGAAATGGTTCATTGTAGAGTCAGTGAAAGGCCAGCACAATGGAGGGGCGGCATCTCAGATCCATGTCAGCTTCAGCCAAGCTGTGCTCCATGTTCACCTCCACAGCAGGAAGCCTTCAGCGTTCCATGAGATCCCAGGATTCAGCCAGTTCTGCTTAAAAGCAGCGGAGTAACTCTACCTGAGGCCAACTTTTTTGTTTTTGAGGAAAGCAAACTTTAAAGAAACCGGTTAGTTGCGATAACTTACTCGCATAACCCCTAAACTAATAAATTTTAGAGTCTAGAGTCTAACGCAGCTAGATTCTGTTTAAATAATTCAAGAGGTAATTAAACCACAAAGCTCCAAGTCTCCTAATGCAATGTCACCAGCAAGGAGACTTCGGTTCTCTGACTGACTGCAGGCAACAAGCAACTTTCTCTTCTTCATGAAATGAGGGAAACAAACCACACGATTTATGGAGTGTCTGATCCAAAGAAGCATTGCGCTGACACCTAGATGAAGGGAAAAGTATGAGAGCTGCACCCTCCCCTTGCTTGAGTGAGCAAAACACGTATCAAGAATTTAAGCTATACGTCAAGAAGGCTATGAAGTTCCCAGTCCTCACCTGTAGAAGTGAAATTAAAGAAAAAAAGAGATGCTAAAAGAAGAGGGGAAACAACTGAACTGCCTACTGACTGCTCTCACAGAATCACATGGGGTTGGAAGGGACCTCTGGAGATCATCTAGTCCAACCCCCCTGACAAAGCAGGTCCACCTAGAGCAGGTTGCACAGAACTCGTTCAGGCGGACAAGTTCTCCACTACCTCTAAAAGGTAGTTCTCCACTACCTCTAAAAAGGCTGGAAGCTGGGAAGCAGGTAGCAGCTCAGCAGAATGGTGAGATGGTTCCAGTTTCCTTCAAGCCCTGCATGTACAGCTACCTACCTCTGAAGAGATGTACATGCACCTCAGGGTTCTCAGAAGCAACCTACTGCTTTTTCACCTTGGGGATGGATAAACTGTCCAAATTGGGGTTTGGGGAGAGGGAAGAGAACTTCAGATATGTTCCTACCTTCAGACTATGCTCCTCCTAGAAAGGGAAAACATCTTGTGGCAATAGGTCTTAGGGTGACTAGCAAAGATCCCGTTGGTGAAACCTCCTCACTTGGATGGTGGTATCCCATCCTCTTGCACCAGGAATACCCACCCATTGGGTAGAAGAAAAGGAAGGCTGCAGAGGCAACTCAGAGACCTGGCAGGCACACAGATGAATCTGTGAGGTGAAGGGACAGCACGGTGACCTGCCTGTCAGGTGCAAGAGTGGCACACCAGGTGCTGGGTGGCAGATTCTTACAGAGAACATTGTATGTTCTCCATGATGCGGTATGATTGACGTCTCCACAACCAAGTTCCCTACGGAGACGGCGAACAAGAAATGACTGTTCCTCGCTTTTTCCAACGCGCTGAGGAAGCAGCAGCCAGCAGCTCTAGCAGGTGGCATGTTGGAAACAAATGCAAAGCACAGAGGAGTTGTGCAACGCCCTGCTGCAAGAGACAATGGAGGTTAGCGGTTACACCGAGTCCAAAGAACTGGACAAATTCATAGGAAAAAACAACTACAAAAAACCAAAAGCCAACCAACCGGCCTGCGGAAGACAACTGAATAGGATGACAAAAATCTTTGACCAAAAATCACTGAACTGAAAGCAACTGAGTGCTGAGAAAGCATTCCAGGAAAATGGCACTGCCCGCCAGCTCCAACCTCCATCACCCCACTGGGCATTCAGCGCTGGTCACGGTCACAGGTAACACAGCGAGTGGTCTAATCCAGAACAGCCATTTCTGTATCACCCCTGGAAGAAGCTGGCAAGCACGATCCGTATGGCTTCCAATGGTACAAAGGTCAGGAAAGATACCCTGGATGAAATCCCAAGTTCTGGAACTTCTCATGCAGGGTAGGGGAAAAATGAGCAGAATTTTAGAAGAAACACCCCCGCTCCCAAAAAGCGATTTTGGGAGCATGTGATATTCCAATGGGACTCAAAAAACCAAACAGATGAAATAGGTCTCAGAAGGAAGGTGGAGAACTGGGATGTACGGATTCAAGGGAGCAAGACCATGGAGGTAGCATGAACCCCAGGAACCTGTTAACAGGGTGCCGTTCTCCAGGACTCCAGGGAACAAGGTACACAGAAAGAGGCCAGGTCACTCAAGAGGAGGAATAGTACTAGATTCTAAAGAAAAAAATGGACTCAAAGGAGATAGATAATAAATTGTATCAAGCCCAAGTGGAAAAACTGTAGTAGTAAAACTACCCCATTGGACCAGAACAAAGTAGCAACAGTGATAAGCCACAGGAGAACAGAAAGGTTGTGCCTTTAGTAAAGAGGCAGCCACGGGGAACTTCAGGTGAAATTTTAAACAGTAACTTTATAACTCAGCAGTAACTCAACTTTGTTGAGTAAGGAGTAAGAACAGAAATATAGCACCTTTAAAAAAAAAAAAAAAAGTCTTTGGCCTGTGCAACTTCTGCTTGGTCCTTTAAATCGCTTGATTTTAATTCTAATTGACTTACCGTACAAACAAAAGTTCTTTTGAAAACAGATGTGCACAAAAGAAGAAAACAGCACGAATTCTTCAAGTTAAATATTTTTTTTCTTGATGATTTAAAAGAGATTAAGCAAATTTCTACAGATAAAAACCTATGTATTTTCCACACATAACCTGACCAGAGGCCAGCCAGCCAATCTGCTGGATGACAGACAGACAAGAAATAGAAAGATTGAACAGATAAGAAAGAAGA
The DNA here is from genome assembly GCA_028565335.1 of Limnodromus scolopaceus. Classification (NCBI taxonomy): domain Eukaryota; kingdom Metazoa; phylum Chordata; class Aves; order Charadriiformes; family Scolopacidae; genus Limnodromus; species Limnodromus scolopaceus. The sequence continues at coordinate 7,683,309 of JAOXNO010000024.1, forward strand.
TGCCAAGTATTTTGGGTTGCTGTTTACTTTAAAGAGCTCTGCAGAGGATCTGGAAAATCGGAGGGTCTTACTTCTGCACCAGACGTGTCCAGAAACTGAAAATGAAAAATAAAACTAACTGGCAGGCGGAGGGGAGAAGTCATGATTTATAGACCTATTAGGAAAGGCTAGGAGCTTTTAGGAAGACTCAACGAGCACGCAGATAGGGCCATCTCACTCTTAACAATGTCTCTGGATAGCCAAAACCTTCTGGTGTGGCATCAGACCAAAGACCTTAAAAACTGAGATGTCCCAGGATAAAACTGAAGTTTCTCTAAAACTACTAGCTGGCTAAAAGGAGAGGAAAACACAGAGAAATGCACAGCTGGGTTTCACAACAGAGTGCTGTTACCAGTGGAACGACACACCTGGTGTACATACACAATTATTCAGGCTAACAAATAAAAAGACTGAAAACCTGGCAGATGGAAACACCAAGAAGGGTGCAACTGGGGCAAGCACGTTATACGTGTCCTCTGCTGGTGAACCTCCTGATATTTACTGTCTCACGGGCAGCGAGGCATCCACTTCCATCTGTCACGGCTGACACTAAATCTCTTTCTTAAGGCTAGGCTGCCCTGCTTCTCCCCAGAAGAGGAAATCTGCGCCCACAAGCGTTCTCTCTGCTCCCCGTTGCGCCGGTTCGGCTGGAGTCGGCCCACGATCTGCAGTTTGTTCCTTTCGTATTGTTACCAAATTAAAGATGATACGGCTTGACACCGAAAGGAAAGGGTTTCCAAGCACATCGCGTCCGATTACATCCACCCTCCATCACACTGTCAACATCTTCCCTTCTCAACTGCCAAAAAAGACCCCTTCCCATGTTTCTCTTGAGTAGCGAAGAAGACTTGATGGGAAAGAGTGTGTAATTGGGTAAGACCAAAAGGGATTGCGAGTCTAATTAAAAAAGCCAGTGTGGCAACTTCCCCAACACACACACACAAAGTTTAATACCTTGATATATCTGCTGGTCTCCAAAACATGGAAAAGTTCATGTGAAAAACCACTTGATACATTGAGTTCCAAGCCACATTGAATAGCAATGGATTACTTCCCATATTTTCTGGGATAACCGTTGTGGGTCTCAACAGTGTGACAGACGTGCTGTATGTGGGCACTGTTGTGGAGAAGACCAAGACTTGGTCCTGCATGGCACGGAGGACTGCCATTGCCCAGATTGTCGCTGGTGAGACTCTTACAGGCAAGGGAGTCTCATTTCAGGTTCAGACGCACGGTGTAGAAATCACATCATCTCTCTCACCTCCCACCTCTTCTTCCAAACACTTCAATAAACATCCAACATATTTTCCCATTCTTCCTCCACCCTAGGGAGGGAGGCCTCCTAACTGGGCTTCCTTATTCCTCTCTCCCAAAGCAACATTAACATTTATTCCAATGGGACGGTGTCCCACAATGACATATAAGGAGATTTCAGGATGTTTCAGAGGAATACCCACTTTTTGGTTATCTTTGATGGAAGAAGGGGAAGGAAGCACTAGTGATGCCTATTCTGTACCTTACTTGGTAAACTAGCAGAGCTTAAACACCCTTTTAGCAAATGCTTCCACAATCACTCCAGCAAATGTTGGGCTGTGCCTTGCAACGTTCAAAAAAGTAGATACCAACAAAGTCAACAAACCCTTAAAAACAAGGGAACAGTTTACAAAGCCCTTGAGGACTTTATAGAGACATATTCCTCTATAAGGCCCTATTTTCTGTCTTCTGCTGTTTTCAGAGTGAATCAATGTTGCTGGAAGGTCATTATGGAGATCTGGCAAATTAATCTGATCTAGGACCTTCCCAGGATGGGGAGCCATTTCTGCAGTTTGTTTGGACCCTGCACATTGACACATACGTAAATAAGACCAAGGCAGAAAACCGACAGGACACAATTGAGGCGGTGAGCCCACGAGAGAGTAGTGGGCTAGCTAATAAGCTATAAAGTCATATGGCAATCTTTCTGAAAAGGAAGGCAAGAAGGGATCCCAGCACTAAGATAAAGATAAAAGAGGGATTCGTCTTTTCCTGGACCTCTCTGATCACTCCTGCTTTGGAAAACAAGCACCAACTGCTTCCTTCGAGGGAGAGCTCCATGCTGCCTGTTGCAGTGTAGAGATACACTTGCCTTCACCTACAAACATTGGGGTTGGGATGGAGAGGGAAGGGGAAGGAAATCCACATGGGCCACAAGCACCACTTCGTTAGCATCAGCCCTGGGAGCTGGTGAAATAGATTTCCTAAAACAAGAGACACTCCTTTCTGGAGGACGGAGAGCATTGATGAGGACCTGACTTCCCTCTTGCTAACTATTCCAAGGAAAAGAGGTTAGGCAGGTATCCCCAAGTTTTATCTCTATAAAATTGTCCTAGAGGGGAATGATAATTCCAGTGTTTTTCTTTGCCAGTCAAAGAAAAGGAACTTTGCCCATTCCTGAAGGAATGAGATTATCATGAAGCATGCAAAACCACACAGAGGACAAAAGAAACAGCAGTGGACACCCCACACACCATTCACGAGCATCATATCTCAACAGCTTCTGATCCCACATGTGTTGGCTACCAGCTAGATGATGACGGCCACACAAAGGAAAAATAAACAAAACATTAACATGTAATTCCTACCCTGCCCCTCTTATACTGAGAGATAGTCTCAGAAGAAGCTGATACACTGAAATGTGGTGAATAACTACTAGTACTGATGCGCACTGCCCTTTAGTCATAGCACCCGTATAGGCACAGCACCTATAAGCATTACTGTTCAAGAAGCATTAGCACACCCTATCCCACACACAACATGAGGTTAAATTTCCCTCACACAAAGAGAAAGTTCTCAGGCTGAAAATCTCTATTGTGACTCACTGAGAAGTTGTTTTGTTTGGTTTTTTTTTTGCTAAAAGACAGCATTTTCAGTGACAGTACAAGGAATATGAACAAATTCCTGTGCAATGGTAAAATTAGGAAACCCTTCCTTCTATCAATCAAATTGTCTATACTTCTTCCTTGCAAGCCTAAGGAAATTCAAAAATTTAGGAGAACGATTTTAACAGACAGCTGGCTTGGACTGCTCATAAACAAAGATATCAACAGGTATTGAAATCCCCAACCCCCCCCAAACACAGGGGGTCTTGAACTTGGCATGCAAGTAGTTTGGCAACACTGCTGGAGTGGCAGCGTCCCTCTGGCGCTTCATATTAGCACACCAGTTCCTCGTTAAACACAAGATGCACTTCAAGGTCACGGCGTTCATCCTGAAAGTTCTCAGTGGGTCAGACCCAGCTCTACTGGATCCCTCCTCTCCGGGCAGGCAAGGGAAAGCACAATGACTACAGCCAACGTCCACAAAACGCAAACTTGGGCACCACGAGCAGCAAAGGACACAACGGATGGCAGGAGACGTCAAGCTCAGAAGCTGCAGAAGACACGGCACAAGGCACACAGGAGTAGGGCCTCCCACCCCCACGGAAGGCACCCAGGGGAAACTCTTCAGCCTCCCGCCTCAGACCCTCAAGCGCCAAAGCCTTACCCCCAAAATAACACAACTAAAACGCCTCCTTCCCCCCCAAAAAACCCCTACAAAACGTGCTGGCTTGCCAGCATGGGGTTAAACGGGGGCCTGGTGATGGCGGGGAGGACGCTGGCCCCCTCAGGGAGGAACCCACACCCCTTCCCTGACAGGGCCCCGGCCCAAAGCGT
>JAOXNO010000024.1:7750534-7764632 GCA_028565335.1 Limnodromus scolopaceus
ACAGGACTGGACCAAGTATTGACCCCTGGGGGACACCACTGGTTACAGGCCTCCAGCTTGAACCTGCTCCATTAATTTGTGTTTTGGCATTGCTGAAATCCTTTGCTTTTGTGTAAAGTAGATGATCTGGGAATGTATTGTTGAACTTGAAGCTGTATAGATTTCCAGATGTGTCTTAGGAACACGTAACTGCAACTTTTCTGATCAGCAGAACCAGAAAGTTACGATTCCTGATGAACATGAGTCAATCTTTCAGCTTGTCAGCTGTGTGTTCTTTTTTTGAACTATGCTGTAAGTAAAGCACAGGTCGAGTTTGATGGAGCTGGCAAACTAGGGGGGAAAAAAAAAAAGATCCAGTGTGTTGCTCAAGAGTGTTTGCAGATTTGCGCAAAGGATCACAAGGTCTGTGTTCTGTTTCCCAGTTTGAAGGAACCTCCCCTCCTGACGGGTGTGCTAGAGCCCAACAGCAAGTTACGGAAAGCTGAGCGGTTATGGGAAAATCAGCTGGTCGGACCAGAGTCCATTGTCAATATTGGGGGTAAGCACTGACTAATTAAACTTTTAAAGAAGGGTCTTTAAATGTTGCTGCATTGATAAGGGTTTGTGCAGCAATATAGCTCTTGGGTAATAAACTCTGGAAGCTCTTCTGAATTTGCAGATTTTTTTTCTTTTAAAAAATAACTGTTATGCAGCAAAACTTGGCTGCTATATACTGCTCTTCTCCACTTTCCCCAGTATAAAATAAATCTTGTTGCCAGATTAAAAATCCCTGTCTTCCAGGACTGAAAGGATCAGCGATGGAGTCAGGGGCTACTTTTTCTTGGAGGAAGTGGTCCCATTTTTCATTTGGCTAGTTCTTAACTGGGAATTAATATTTACAGGATACTACCTACTCTTTTATTTCTCATCGCCTCTGAGGGAGCTGAGTTTTGTGGTGTTAATTTTTGCTTATTTGACAGCTAAAAAAATCTCAAATTGATAAATAAAGTATTTACATTTTTAGTGCTGTTGTATACATTACAGGTGCCGTCCTATACTTCTCTCTTATGGAATATGTGTTCGCACCAAATCCCAAACCCAGGTTGCCTCTAAGCAGTTTCTTACTCAGACTTGTAATGGCGTGATAGCGGCTTAGTAGGAAACCAGCTTCGTGCAGGGGTTGTTTCCTGTGCCTCCTGAAGGGGCTAAGGCTAGAAACCACTCTTGACATGAATTCTTGACTGTTTTAATATGAAAAGACTGAGTTGCAAGCAAGGCCCTTACTGAAACATCCCTCAGTATAAGAGAAGCTCAGTAGCTGCATGATTTATTTTTCTTCTGCTGTATCTTCTAATAAATTAGTAAAATATTTTTTTAAATTATGTCACTCAGCAAGAAAGTACTGTAATTTCCTTCCTCAGATTATGCTTTTTCTAGCTATCTCTGTTACCTGGTTTTGTCAGTCTCTTTGGAAACTCTAAGGAAACCTTTCTGCAAGGGACAACTGACCTGTGGGTGAAATAATCAACCTGACTGGGAATAAGTTTTGTAGAAATAAATGTTCAAGTCATCTTATTCCCTTTTAAAGCTGTTATTAGCAAACTTAAAACTTCAGTTAAATTGGAGATGGAAAAGTCCAAGCAATGGGCTTGACTAATTCAACAGTCTTTAATTTGTTTATATGGAAAAATTTGTGTATTGTTTGTATTCAGTGAATCTGTCGTATGCCATCGCACGGCTTGGCATGAATACAGTGATTAGGCAGTGCTTTTGGTTTGGGTGATTGTTCGATTGCTACGTTTTTTGTAATTCTTCTCCAGAGCTGATACGATATGAGCATTGGCAGGTGTCCCAGCGGCCTATATGGACTGTATCAGAATGAGAAGTTTTATCTAGTCAGTCTCTCTTTGAAGCGTGGTAAGGTGGATGCAATGCCTGATCACATTTTATGATGATGTAGAAATTTGCCCAGAGGGATCGATCCAATGACTAGCCATTAAGCTGATACATCCACCTTTAAGCAGAGATTTGAACCACTTATGGGTGAAAAGCTTCATATCCCATACTCATAACTCCTAAGGCTTAAATCCTCCTTCTTCTTTTTGAGTTGAACGAAATATAGCTAAATACTCTTATTTACCTTCCTCTTTCCCCTTCCCTCTTCATTCTTTTGCTATGACTGAAGAAGACTCTGTTACTTTACTGTATCTTAAAAATGAATTCTACTTCATACTAGTAGAAGGATTGTGTAGAAGTATGTTAACCACTACAGTTCTGTGATCAAGCTAATCACACCAGTTGTTTTTGCAGATGTGCTATTTACTGGGACAGCTGATGGGAAGATTATCAAAATTGAAGATGGGGAAATCCAAACAATAGCCAGAATTGGCCATGAGCCTTGTGGTGAGTGACAGCTTGTGAACGTAGTGTGCCTGAAAACATCTGGGTCAGGGCTTAAGTTGATTAAACCGGTGTTCTGGCTGGATTGCTCATGCAAGTGCATATCTTCCTCTGTGGAGATTTGTAATAGAAATATTAATATTTGTATGAATGAAATATGTGTGGAAATATGTATGTAAGCACTGAAAGGAGCAGCAGAACAAAGGGCCAAAAGAATGACATTGCTGGAAACAGTGTCCTTTGTTATCAGTTAAATTTGGGAATGTGGGTGTATTATGTCTTGACTACAAGGGCTGTGCTCTTGTAAGGCCGTGGCACAGATGACTTGTCAGTAGAAGATAGGGCATCTTAATGCTGGGAGGAAGAGAAGGTTGAATGTCACAAATAACATTCCTTTTCCTGTTAGTCCATCTAGAAAAAGCACCTATCCTAAATAAGAAAAAAATGGGCAGCAACCTGGCCTAATATTTATGGAAGGTGAAGTCAGCAAGATTCTGAGGTGAAGGGCCACCCCATAAAATCTGAGGACACCTAAACAAGTGTGAGTGAATAAACGCTGAGATAATGTCTGAGTGGGAAAGATTTTTGCAAATAAAAATCACCTTCACCATCTACAGAATTCTGCCTTGTGTTTTGTTGTGCTAATTCCCCTTCCTCTGTTTGTAAGTACAATAGGGGGTTGGTGGTGGCTGCACCTGCTTGAGCGGAGATCTTCCATTGGTCATGATATTTCTGTTTTCTCACCAGTGAACTTCAGTTATTTCTTGTTGAATTTCCCTCCTCTTTCTGAACCACTCACTTGCTTCATTTAATGAGATTTTTTGGCACTGAGGAAAACTGGGTAGTGGCTTGTTTATTAACAGTACCATTTCTATGGAGAAGCTTGGCCATCTCTATGAAGAACATTGGCCATCTCAGGACTGCCTGGGCAGTCTGAGAAGCTTGCCTGGTTTTGTTGACGGTAACGATGTAGAAGCTTACATGAGGTTCTGCAGGCCTGGACTGGTTGCCAGTTAGACAGAAATTATGAGCAGGAACTGTTGATGTCTTTATGTAGCGTGCATTGACACGTTCAGCATCTTGGCTATGAAACTTTAAGTGGATGTTCACAAGATTGGGCTCTGGAATGAATTGGAAGCAGTAGCTGACTGCCCTCTCCAGAAGTTTCTCTTGCTAATCTTTCAAACTACAGATGTTCTGAAGTTCTTAGTTCTTCAGGACTCAAACACAATTTTTTCAGGTTTGCAGTAATCCCTTTCTTCCTCATAGAATTCTTTAGCATCTCTGTCTTGAGAAACTGGCTGTTCCATGACAGCGTTACACCTTTACAGAAAAAGGAAGTTCTGTAGTCGTGGTGGTGGGGTTGTGGTGGTAAGAAAAGAAGAAGAAAGCTGCAGTAAAACTGATTCTCTCTGAGAAGGAGCGTTTAGTTAAATCCAATTTGCTGATATTCAGCTCTACTCAGGACAGCTGTTTGCTAAGCTGCCAGCCTGGCAAATTATAGGATTATCTCTAGACTGGTGAAAACATGGGGATATCCGTTTCACTCACACCTAGGAAAGTAAGAATCATTTCTTTAATGAATGTGTGTGGTGCTGGTTGTAGAGCTTTGTTAGAGTTTGACCTGTGTAGGTAGCTTGAGTGTCTTGTGTTTATTTCTATTTGGAAAACTGTTTTAAAATTGTTTCCTAAGGGACCCGTGAAGATGAGCCGACGTGTGGAAGACCACTGGGCATCAGAGTGGGGCCAAATAACACTCTCTTTGTGGCAGATGCTTATTATGGACTCTATGAAGTTAATCCTGGTACAGGTAGGACTTTTCTGCTCGGAAGTTCTCTTCCACTGACAAATCTGGGCTTCATTTGCAGACGCTGCAGGCAAAACAATGCCTGTCTTCCTTGTAAAGTGGTTTGGAGCTGTCGGGATGAAATATGCTATGCAAGAACTCAGTATTTATTTTCCTGTAGCAATCACTTCCTCTCTGTCTGGATCAGAGATACCAGTGGTTTATTTTCTGGTGACACATGCTTTTGGTTGTCAAAATGGGTACCTTAAGATCCATGAATAAAGCTCTGCGTAGCTCTTTCAGTTTTCATAAAGGAAAATATTGCTGTTATATAAAGTTTTTCTCATGTTTGCTGTACTGTACTTTCTAGCTTGATCTTGCTGTGTGGTAGTGAAGAGCTCTTAGCTTCCCTGTAACCCCAGTCTATAGAAAGTGAAGAAGGATGTATTTTGGTGCAGCTGAAGATGAAGTGGCTTGTTCCTGCTGAGAAAAACCCTGTTGCATTGTGCCTTTTGTTGTATGTCCCTGAGCCAGATGTCAAGTTTTAGGAGCTGCACTGTTGGAAAGCAATAGTTGCTTTCATGTAGGGTTGATTTTTCTGACAGTTTACATCTCCAAATTGGCTTCAGGTGGGGAGAGAGAGGCTTGCCAAATGCTAGGTGAGATGTCACCAAAGGGCTCAGGCTGTGTGGCTCTGGGAGGGTGTGATAAAGGTCTCCTCTTTTGATGGCAGACAGCTGCTATATTAGCTCAGTCATGACAAATACAAGCAAACAACCCAACCCAAACCCTGTGCCTGCAGATGACTTCAATAGAACTTGGTTAATTTTTAGAGTTGTGACCTTAATAATTTGCCTGGTAATAGGTGGCAGGGCTGACTGTGGCAGAGCTGTTTAGTGAACCTGCTGATGTTTTAACGTTTAGGAAGTACTACTCTTTGTTTCTGCAGATTTATGGGGAAAGAAGGAACAACGTTTGGCTTGTCTGCATCCTTCTTTAAGGCTGGGACTTGATTTTTGCACTTGGTTGCATATAAGCTTCAGAAACATGAAAAGTCTGGCACTTACCAATAGGGAACATCATCTACTGTTTCAGTTTTTTCTGCAGAGTTTTTTTTTGTTCTGGTTATTCACCTTCGGTGTTGAGTTGTTCCGTTACAACCCAAAACCTTATTAATTAACAAAGGCACGAATGCAAAAAATGTGAAGTGCCTGCTAATTTCTTGCTAGTATTTAACTTATTTCTATGGCAGAATATACAAAACCTTTTCTTGTGTGTCTTTTTTTTTTCCCCTTCTTGTTTTTGTAACCAGGTGAAACGAAAATGCTTGTGTCAACCAAAACGCTAATTGAAGGTCAGAAGTTGTCATTTGTGAATGATCTTACAGTGACCCGTGATGGGAGGAAAATCTACTTCACTGACTCCAGTAGCAAATGGCAAAGAAGAGACTACTTATTCTTGCTTATGGAAGGCACAGATGATGGGCGGCAAGTATCTCTTCCCCAAGGCATTTCACTTATTGTAAGCTCAGCTGTAGGAATGGACTTCACCACTTCCTTGGCCTTTAAGTTATTTCTCTTTATAAACCACCTGTGCAAATACTGCACTGCCGAGGAGAGGGTGAGAGAATGTGTGGATGTTCCTAATGAACCTGTAGTGAAATAAAGGAGATTCCTCTTTTCCTTCAAGAAGTCTTGCCTGGAACATCTCTTTTAAAAGAGAAGGTGTTAGCATTACGTTCAGCCTAAATCCTTTGTGAATGCTGCCAGTCTCAGGTGGCTTAGTATTTCTCCTGTGTTCATAAAGAAGTGCTTGCTGACTGTTCTGCCTTTTTAACTTAAGTGCATGTGAGAGAAGACAGAGTGCCTGGAGAACAAAACCAAGACAAAGAAATACATGGGTTTGAGTGAAGACAAATATAATGCTTTCTTTCTAGCCTGCTTGAATATGACACAGTAACGAAAGAAGTGAAAGTCTTAATGGTGGGACTGAGGTTTCCTAATGGTGTCCAGCTCTCTCCTGCGGAAGACTTTGTCCTGGTGCAAGAGACAACCATGGCTAGAATCAGGAGGTGAGCATGACTTTGCTGAAATTATTACTCCTCTGTGTTTAGAGTTTGTTTTAAATGAGTTGAATGACAAAAGAAACCCTATGCTCTATTCATGCCTAGTTATCCATGGCAAAGAAGGTGGCCTTCCTCAATACTTATTTTTTTCTTCTGTTGTAAACGTCTGGACTGAATAATCTTTCCATGAGGGGCTCCTTGAGCATAGTGGAGTATGCTGACTTTTTCTGGAGAGAGGAATATAGCTGTGCCTGTGCCAGAAATATTTCTCTGTACCAAAATAAGGAAAAAAAAAAATATTTTTAAAAAAGTGAATTCCTTTTGGGCCTTTTATTTATTACTTAGACTGTTTGGGTTAAGATGTCCTAATGCTACTGTCTGTAACTTTCAGGTATTATGTGTCCGGGCTGATGAAAGGTGGAGCAGATATGTTTGTTGAGAATATGCCTGGTCTTCCAGATAATATCAGATTAAGCAGCTCTGGAGGATATTGGGTAGCTATGGCAGCTGTCCGGCCCAATCCTGGATTTTCTTTGTTGGATTTCTTGTCTGAAAAACCATGGATTAAGAGGATGATATTTAAGGTAAAAAAAAAATATTAAAAATAATTCTTTAAAAATCACCATTAGTATAGGAATGGAAATAAGTATTTGTTTGTCCTGTTTCTTCCTCTTCACAGGAAGATTTAAAAAAATTTTTAGAGCCGTGGATAAAACTGTTGTGGTTGTCCATAGGTAGAACAGCCCTTATATATTCATAGGTAGTAAAACTAACATTTGCTTCCCTGAGTAGTAGGTACCCATCTCTTAAGTTGCCTTCTGTCTTGATCTCAGGAAAGAGAGAGACTATCTCTGCCCTAGCCATGCAGGGACACAGGATCACCATTTGGATATGTGAAGGCTTCACCTATGTACCCAAAGTGCCTAAACTACTTATTGCCAGGTGTCCAGAGATCATTTGGGAAGTCTGACCTGTTCTAATGACTACCCTAGGCATCCTGAGAGACAGCGTGTGTGTGTCATGTATGCTGCTAGGGGACGCTTTGTTCTGACTCATTATGCCTGTTGTTATGTCACACCCCCCTTTAGGATGAGGATGAGCAAGAGTAATGCATTTTGTAAAGGATATTTGGTGCTAAAGAAACAGCATGGTGCTTTTTAAATGATACAAAGACTTAAAAATACTTCCAAAAAAAAAAAAAAAAGAAATCAACAAGCAGTGTTTTGGACGGAAGTGCCATTTCAGCTGAACAAACTCTTTGCTGTCCCTGTAAAATCTATTGTCTCTCCTGGTGCAGTGCAGGAACCTTGACAAACTGATGCCATGGGGAGCAGAGCATGATGGCTGCTCCTTGACATCAACTGCACCAGAACAAGCTGATGTCTCCTGCGTGGACATCCTTTCAGCTTAATGTTATGCTTCTGCTGGTCCTTTTTTTTTTTTTTTTATTCCTTAAAGTTGGCTTTTCAGATGTTAATGTGTTAAGTCTATGTAATAGTGTTTACTCAAAACGTGTGCTTTTGTTTTTAGCTGCTTCTTCCAAAGACTTTGGAATGGTCTTTGATTGTATAAATGTATTGAGATCTAACCGTGGAAAACAAAATCTTTTTGTTAATTTTCTTTTTTTTCTTTTTTTCTTTTAGTTGCTGAGTCAGGAAACCGTGACAAAGTTTGTGCCCAAATACAGCCTTGTGGTTGAACTTAGCGAGACAGGATCCTACAGGAGAAGCTTTCATGATCCCAATGGAGTGACGGTAGCTTATGTTAGCGAGGCGCACGAGCACGATGGATATCTTTACCTGGGCTCCTTCCGGTCTCCGTTTATTTGCAGACTTAATCTTCAGCATGTTTAACTGTCCGTCCGTGATAAAGTGCCACTGTCCTATGATACTCCGGAGGTACAATGGAAATGTGCTTGAAGCAGTGTGTGACCAAGGACAAAAAGTGAAAGACAATCTCTTAACGTGCAGTAGCACTGTTCTGTTGCCACAGGAAAATGTACAGCTTGCTGTACCTGTCCTGTTCCTTGGTCTTGGTTTGACTGGTCGTGATTTTGGAGTTGGCCTGTGTAATTATTAATATCTGAGGAGTATGGTGGGGCATCTTCATACAGTTATGTGCTCCTTAAAGAAAATCCATTGCTTTTCCATGCCCAGCCCTGTTTGGAGTCATCTTAAACAGACATCACGTGTCACCTTTAATGCAACTGGATATCTTCTTATGCTAGAAGGATTTGTGATGTATGGAATTTAATTTTATATGATTTGGGTTGAAGAGGATGTCTTGCATGTGTTTATTTCGGTTTTAGAACCTCCTGTTTAGGAGTGATTACAGTGCATGTTCTAATGTCATACCATGATGCTGTGGTAGAGGCAGCAATATCCAGAACATGCCTAAAAATCTAGTTATACCATTTGGGTTTCTTCAGTTCCAGCCTGTGTAATCAACATCAGACACTGCAATTAACTGTTAATCAACATGCAGAATCAAATTTGATCCATTATCTGTGGACTCCTGTGTTTCTTTATAGCATTGTAGTCAGATGATGAATGAAAGTTGCGTTTTCTATGTTATTAAAGGCTGGTTCCAGTGGGTTTAAAAAGGGTCACTTGTCGTATTTATTCCGCGTTTACTAGGTCCTGTAAGTCTCCTGGTCGTTACGTAGGTGGCTGTTCCTGAGAGACATGGGAGAGAGGAGGGGGAGCTGCAGGAATCCTCTTCAGCATGCTTTGTATGGAGAACTGGCAAAGGTTTTGGGTAAGGTTGGTGTCTGAAGGTGGATGTGGACTGAAAGGGCCCCTGTAAAATATGGTAATAGTGGGCGAGGAAGGCTTTGGTGGAAAATCTTGGAATGCGGTAGGAGCTCATCGATCTTTTTTGGTATCTCCAGAGGAAATGGTTTACTTCCTCTGTTAACAGATAGTCTGCTTGGTAACTCTAGAGAATGCTTTTCTGACAACTACTACGAAGGAAAGACTGTACTGTTACATTTTAAATAAGAGGTTTTAGGTCTTGAAGAAATAAAGGGGTTACTTCAGCAGCAGTGTGATATAGTGGATTGGTATGTGCTCTGGGATTGAAGAATTTGCTGCTCTTTCTTTTTCTGCCACTGGGTGATAGTCAAACATAAACTTACACTATTGCTTAACTTCCTCACATTTGAAAAGGAAATAATCAAGATTTGCTTGATATATAGTGAAAAAGCAACGGAGAAAAAGATAATGTTAAAAATGTTATCTGCTTTCACTGGCTTTCTGTGTGTGTCTTTATTAATGGAGGGATATGCAAATGAAAGTAATACTTTTCTGGCAGTGCTTCTGTCACCTTGTTCTATGTTACTCCCAGGCTGCAGCATCCTGTGGCTGCTGGATCAGGCTGACTTGTCCCAGGGGCTGCAAGTTCTCAACCTGGTGGTTGCTGGATTTGGGAAGGAGCTAAGTAAAAGACAAAAAGAAGCCCAGCTGATGAATTGCTGCAGGCTCTGACTTCTGGTCCAGCTGAGCCCTGTGTAGCCCATAATGAGCCTCTAATAGTTTGTGGATAGAGATGGGGTGATACTGTGGTAAGGCTAAAAGGCTGGAGAGGTGTCACCTGCCTGGTGGGGAACAGACGTGTTGCAGTTACAACTCTGAAGGGCTGAGAAAGGGACAAACTTGCAACATCTCTTTCTGGGGAAACCCATCCCAGGGCAGGCTGGTTAAACAGCAGCTGGCTAGCATTGCTCTGCCAGCCTTTGCAGCTACTCGTCCTGTCTGGTAGGATATGAGAGTTGAACTCAATGGGATTCTTAAATCAGGGTTGTAAAAGCAAGACTCTTGTGAGGCTTGCATCGTGCTGGTGCTATGGTAGCCTTGGAGGAAGCACAGCTCTGCTTGTTGTTGCATAGTTACCTCTAGCGATTCATTTGCCAAAGTATATAACTGAGTAACTTGTGCTGTCTTTTGTAATTAGGTAGACCTTGGCTGTTTTGGCATGACAGATGTGATGGCTTTTGTGTGACTAAACCCCTTTTAAGACACTGTCCCTGTAGTTATGAAGTGGGAAAGAAAGTTGTGGTGCTGCTGATGCTTAAGCAGGGTAAGATGTGTGAAGAGTTGTCTCTTGAGATGTTTTTCGGTTCTGATCCTTTTTCCACCACCCCACTCTTTCCTGGCCGCTGCTGGAGACTAGCTTAGTACACTGATGATCCTGTGATCCCACCATGAAGTTCTTCTCTGTAGCAAGTATAGCAGACCTAGAGGTCATGTGAATAGCTTGCTTTTCTTGGGGAAGGGGAAAAGGGAATGCCAAATATGAGAGGTATCTAATAGAGTGTGGCTTTGTCTGGTGTGAGTTTTAAGCAGTCTAGTCCAAACTATCAGATAGTGGCCAGGGATAAGTATCTCAGGAGCAGGTGTAAGAAGACTAGAAATGGCTAATCATGACAGAACTGAAGCCCAGACCCAGCTTCCCCTATCCTAAAGATAGCTAATGCCCTTATTCACTGGGGCTCTTGCCTTCTGAAAGCTTCTCTTAATTCTGTGGTAGCAGGGAGGGTTGTTCTGTTGAATGCCACAGTCAGGAAAGGAGGCTGGACACTGTGAAGACATTGGAGCTGTCTGCACGAGAGTCTTCCTGTGGGGAGCAATTTGCCTATAAAATGCAGCAAGTCAGTGGTGAAGGCTGGCGCTGTAGCATGGAGGAAGCTGAGCTGGGGCCTTGGGCACTTGGGTTCTTTGTTGGCCCAGGTGTCTCATAGGACATCAAGTCCCTACTTCTCCTTTCTGGCAGGTGGTGTGGGTTCTTTGCTGGCTGGACCTCTCCAGCTGTGCAGAGTGGGCTGCTAGGTATGGCTGCATTAGGAGTAATTTCAGGCAGACAAAAGACAGGCTCTGCACTGAGGGCAGGAGGTGAGTTCTGGGAGTATAGGGTTCAGAAGCAAGAAGAAATTTGTGCCTGTAAAAGTTTCTAGTTTCTGGTGTCTTGTCCTGTCTCTCATTGTGGCCGCCCTGGGCAATAGAAATTTTTTATCGTTCCTGTCTGTGCTTTGTTGGAAAGTAGCTGAGTAATTGTCAGGCTAAATGAGTTTGTCTAAAGGTTAAGCCTTTGGACAGAGTGTGCAGTTCTCAATTTAATTTCTCAGAATGAATAAAGCCTTTCTGTCCAGCCCCTACAAATAGAGTTCACAGAGTACAGGTCCAGTCAGTCAGCACTTGCCTTAAAAAAAAAAAAGTAAAGACCACTGGAGTCTGTAAAGCACCAAATGTAAGCTGTGGTATGTGGCACAACTTAATATCATTCTAAGCAACAAATTTTGTATGGTGACAGGCTGCTTCACCAGGCCATTGGTATTGCATTTGTTACAAGAACCTTAAAGCTCTGGCTAAAATGAAATGTTATGGATGTAAATATGGGTCAGTCTTTTCCTCAGAGGGAGGTGATCTGGCTTTCTCCTGTGTTTTGATTATGACCTGAAACTTGTCTGTGGGGTTTTTCGGCGCTGTACTCGGCTCTGTGAGTTAGAGCTCAACCTGATCCCAAGGGTCTCTTCCAACCTAGACAATACTATGAAGCAGAGTGGGATGGTGGCATCTGAGGCACCAAGGTCTGAGAGAAAGTCAGTGTGCTTGATGTTTCCTGGTGAGAGAGATGTCTGGCTCAAGACTGCTGATGCCCCTGTGGCCACTAAAATTGAAAGGAGGTCAGTTATTGTCATGATGACTGCAACATTGGTGGGGGACCAAGGTGGAACCACAGTACCCGGTAGGGGTGTCATTGTGCAGCTTAAGGATCTTATGGCAGGTATTTGAGTGCAGGGTCTGCATACCTCCTGTCCAAGGAGACCCAAAATCTGGAGAGCCTGAAAGGAATGCCTTTCCTGAGGTCAGATAGTGTTGGCTCCCATTCCTGGTGCTGTGCTGGATCTTGCTAGTCCATCGTTTGTATGCAGAAGTGGGGTGGTCTGCTGCAGAACCCAGATTAAACAGGTTGACTGACACACAGCACTTTTATTAGTAAGCATAAGGGATGCTTAAGAACAGTATTTTCAAAGAAGCTTAGGTGCTTTTAATCCCTGATAGCCCTCCCAGAGTAACGCAGCAGAATTAAAATGCCTCTAGAACAAACAAGCTGGCATAAATTCCTCTTTGTGCTCTTGTGAAGACTGCTTTTTACGAGCTCGTTCCGCTTCCACAGAAGCATGAGTCAATGGCATGTTACAGTTTCAGATGGATGGTGACACATCTACCTTGAGCAATGGGAAAAGCTGGAACAAGTCAGGCTTGGAGAAGAAAAAAATGGCTCTGTCTTCTTGCTTGATGGTATCAGTGCAGAAACATGGCACCTTTGCAGTTCTGAGGCTGGCTCTTCTCCACATCTGACACATCACCCACACTGGAAGAAGCAGGAGCATTTACAGCAGTATCCAAAGGTCTTGTCAGGGCAAGATTGTCTTTTGGTGGCAGGAGAAAGGGGTTGTGGCTCCCTGAGAAGGGAGGAAACCCTCTGTGCAATTCCCAGCAGAGCCTGAGGGTGCTTCCTGTGTCTTTCCCAAGCTTCTTTTGGGATGTGGAATTGGAGAACAGTGCCTGCTCTCCTGAAGGGCTTGGGGAAATCTTTGCTTTAGTGTAAAGCCCTGCAGTAAAACAGCCTAAGGAAAAGGAACTGAGCTGGAGTACATCACAGCTGTGCATTTCAAAGGTATGTTTTGTTTTGCCTTGGTGGGGAATAGATGCTTCTGCGTGGTACAAGTATCAAGAAGGCTTTGCTGAAGCTATTTAAAAGACTGTTCCACAGCTAACTGCCATGTCCCTTTCCTGGAGCAAACTTCTCCTATAGTAGAGCTGCTGGAAGGTATCTCATGTGTGCCCCTGCCACTTTTACGCGAAGGTTGGTATGTCACTGTAAACAGCAAAGTGTAAATCTGCTTTAAATCTGAATCTGCTTTGTGGCAGTAACCTTTGCAGATGATATAATGACCTTCTAAGCTTCTGGGTCTGTCTGCTCAGTGTTCACAACAGATGTGGTGATGCTGACACTTGGACCTTCTCAGCTAGCTTGCTTGGAAAGCTGCTGTAAAAGAAGCAGCGCGTGGGGCAGCTCATTTTGCTGCTCTGTTTGAGGTAAGGACTGAAAATTTTAGCAGTAAGTGACTGTACTTGGCAGTATACAAGTTTTTTCCTCCCAGCCAGCAGAAGTCTCCTTATCTTGCTGCTGCCAGTTCAACCTTGTCTTAGTTCTGTGCAGCTGCGTGCCTGGCTCCCCCAGCTGTCAGTGGGTCCCGAAATTCAGTCAGGTTGTGAAATCAGGTACAACTGGCATAGAAAGGCCTTCCAGGTCCTTATCGTGGAGCTGCTGATGTGAGGAGAATGCGAAGTGGGAAGTCCGTCAGTCAGCAATGCTTTATATTTTGGTGGCAGGCGGTTTGTTTCCTGTGCAATTTAAAAAGTAGGAGTGTGAGAGGAAATATTTACATAGCAAAGCTTTTGAGCAAATGCCGATCACCGACTGAGGATCGTGGGGCCCCGTGAAGCTCTGGTGAAATGCAGGCTGGCTTGGTTTGAGAAGCACTGTGTGCGTGGAGGTCTTCTCAGTGGGCAGCCGGTCCCTCCAGCGGAGTTGAGAGGGAACTCCTGGTCAGACGAGGCTAAGTGTCCTCATAAAGCAGATGAGCCAAGAAGGTATGTCGTGCACCGAGCCTGGTGCTCCCAGCAAACTGGAGAGAGATTTGAAGCTGAAGGAAGCCGCTCCTTCAGCTTGTTTGTAGCACTCCTGAATGAACCTGTACCTCTGAAACACCAGCTTTGGGTGACCCAGAATCATAGAATCATTAGGGTTGGAAGGGACCTTAAAGATCATTGAGTTCCAACCCCCCTGCTATGGGCAGGGAC
>JAOXNO010000024.1:7764732-7778796 GCA_028565335.1 Limnodromus scolopaceus
GGTGCAGGACCCTGCACTTGGCTTGGTTGAACTTCATGCAATTTGCACGAGCCCACCTCTCCAGCCTGTCCAGGTCCTTCTGGATGGCATCCCTTCCCTCCAGCGTGTCAACTGCGCCACCGAGCAGAAAGAAGCTCTTAATGTCACTGCTGGGATTGTTCCTTTTTTTTCTCCAGCATCTGGGGCTGGTAGGAACAACCTTCCCCTCTCTCCTTATACCCTAAATCTTTCCTAGAAAGAATTTATTTAACTGCCTTCGTAGCCTGGAATAGATGTCAGAGCCTCTGCAAGGATATGAATTCCCTGGAGTGATTTGGTGAATAGTTAATTTTGTAAATTCTAGCAAGGATGCAGAGAGCAGAGAAGCTGGCTTTCTGACTGCTGCATGTCATTGTGATTAAACGGTACTTGGCTGCAGTTCTTTAGGTCAGTGCTAACAGTGTTCTCCTGATGCAAGGCTCTTTAATTGCCCAAAACCTTCCTGAAGGAAGTGCTCTGGAGTGGTACAAAGAGCTGGGTTGACTTTAGCTCTGCTCCTTTCTTTGGTGCTCAATAACTCTTGTTACCTGGGGGGATGATGGATGCTGCTATTCCGGTGTGCCTTTCCTATTGTAACGCTGTAGTAAACTCTCTGCTGCAGCTGTAAACAAAAGGCTAATCTCTCTTTCCCAAAATGTGCTTGTCTCCTTTCCCACTGTGTTCTTTGCAGTGAGCTCATCTGTGTTGCAGGAAACGTTGGCAACGGTTCCACACAAGCCTGTTCGGATAGAGAGGTCCGAAAGATCTCGCCGCGTTTTCCTTGAGAGAGCAGCAAGAGCAGGTTGGGTTTGTCAGTCTGCGTGGCGAGTCTGGCTTTAACTTTTTGCTTCTTTGACAAATGGGGAGTCGCCTCAGTGAGGAGGCTGAGACGCAGCCCTTTACGTGAGGGGTTTGAGGGGTCACACCGTGGGAGACGGTTCTGTGGTGCGCGTGAATCTCTGCGCGGACCTCAGCTGACCGTGTGCTGCCTTCTCGCCCCCGCTGTGGCACGTGGAAAGCTGATGACGCTGGTTTCTGAGCACCAGGCTGTCCTGCTGAAGGAAGGAAGGAATGTGGATCTGTCTGGCCTGTTCTGGGCCTAGGCTGCCTGGAGCTGGCAGCCTGGTTGGAAGCCCTTGGCACCGCGTGAAGCGCCCAACTGAAGTGGAAGAGGGATGGAGACCATTGCTAACCCCTTTGAGATTCGGAGAGCAGCTCCTGCTGGCTCCTCTTGCCCTCTTAGAAACTTAATTGTGGACAGCTTGAACCACCATAGTTGGCTTTCTTTTTCCTTGTCTTTGGCATCAGACTGTGAGCAGTGGCTTGTGTGATGGATGAATGTACATCAGTCCATGGTCCTTCTAGAGGTTTCTTTTGAGCACTTCTTTTTTTTTTCCAGCTAGGAGACCGCTGCCCCTAAAGATAAGATACAACACAGCTGTCTCTCTGGCAGCAGATGTTGAATTTGAAGTGCTGCTGGGCCACCTTTGCAATCATGCCCCTTCATAGTATAGATTAGCTTTTGATTAAAGTAAAAGCACTGGTTAGACTGTGTAATTTCTGGGCTGTGGATGTGTTTCAAGACAGCCTTATCAATACTCTGGTCTTGAAGAAAGAAAACTCTACCTCATGCATTCCTGACAGATACGTCTAACCTTTTCTCTAGCACTGGAGACTCTTAAGACTTTGTGTGTGTGTGTGTATCCCCAGGCAAAATATCCCCTTGTTGTAAAGCTTTCCCCAATGCTGTAGCCACACGTGCTGTGGTTTAGACTTGTTTACATAAATAGCTGTGTGCAGATTCGTCATAGTATTCTGTCCAACAGAGCTTCCTGGGTGTGTTCACACTGCTTGGAAGTTCAGCCAGAGCATGGATGGCGCTCTACTGAATGAATGACAACACGATCTCATCTGCAGTTTAGTTTTGGAAAAAGAGAAACAGCTGGATAACAATAAATGCAGTCAAGGCAGGTCTTTTCTTTGTCACTCAGATTTTGAGCATCTTTCCAAGGGAGGAAAACAGCCGTGTGCTTTGAGAGAAAAGTTCTGTGACGATCCTGTTCAGCCGATCCTCGCTTCGGTTTTGGCCTCAACAGTCCAGGCAAGAAAATAAATCATGGTGGTAGATCTCCTGCAAGTCAGGCGCTCGTGGGAAAGGTGAGTCAGTGACAGAGAGCAATGGGGACGTGGACTTTATGTAACCAAGGCGTTATCCAGACCTCAAAATAGCATTTCAGTATCTGCAAATAAAGGGGGAATTGGTGACGAAGTTCCGGTGCCTGTTGGTTGTTCTCAGCCTTGTGGCTCATGATGGAGTAGGAGAGAACAGCATCTTTTTGTCTCCCCCCTTTATCCTGGGAAAAGTACTGTTTGCTCAATGATCATATCTTAGTGGGAAAGCCCCTGTAAGGATTTCCCCCACCCAGGAAATCTCTCTATTTAGCACATATTCGGTTTCTGTACAATTCCCCTCGTTTATCCAGGGTTATGGGCTAGATGGTTGTGACTGGTTGAACTCCTTGCAGGTGGGAGCTGCTCCTGAAGGCAGGAGAGATCCTACTCTACTTACACTGATAACCCTGCCTCACCCCAGCTGGCTCTGCACAGAGGCTTGTACGTCTGTGGGGACATGACAGACCTGCTCTGAAGGTGACTACGCAGCTGGAGATGGCCAAGAATCACCAGCAGTTAACTGGGTACCCCAAAGGAAATTGGACACGTACCTGTTGGAGGTTTTTTTTCTTCTGGAAGTGACAGCTGTCCAGGTTGGAGTGCTCCCTCTTCTCACATGTGGTGCGTCTGATTTCCACGTGGAGCATGTATTTCAGCCCTCTGACAATCTAGAGAAAGCAGTTTCCTCCTTTGAAGTAAGGGCAGGGGGAAGGGGGTGCCGAAACTTTGGCTAGGGATCAAATGCTACGCCTGTGAATTGTGTGTGGTGGTGTGGATAGAAGTGTGTAATTCACACAGTGTCCTAATTCAATTTATGTTGAATTACTAGGGCTGGGGGGAAGCCCTCCTGTGGAGCAGTTGAATGGGACAGAGGGACATGTTGCTGTTTATCCTAAAGGAGGATCAGGGCTCCCCTGTCCTGGGTGCTCTGTGGGAGGGTCAACTGGTGAATGGTTTGGAGGACCACCAGAAGTCTGGGCTTTTCTTACCTGTACCATGGCTTTGCTTATTTGTGATTCCTTAAACAGAAAGAGGTCATTGGAACTGTTGTTGTATCTGTAAACCCCGAAGCGAGCTGCCTTGCGAACACCAGGATTGTCAGTGTCCATCGGGACAGGGAAGCCAGGTTTCGCGGTCGAATGAGGTGGTGGTACATATGTAGCTGAAACAACACAAAACACGAGTGCACAACACATCAGATGCCTGAAATGGTGGGAGCTGCAGCCCTCTGAAATAATACTAAACCCTCTTGCTTGTCCTGCTCTAGTAGGAAGTGTCCCTGCCCATGGCAGGGGGGTTGGAACTTGATGATCTTTAAGGTCCCTTCCAACTCTAACCATTCTATGGTTCTATGTACTCGTGCTTCAGAAGGACTCTGCTCACATCCATCACAAAATAATTTTCCTTTGTGTGTCTGAAATGGTGAAACAATCCTGGGGAATGAAGTAGCAGGAAAAGATAGTGCTGGAAGTAGTAGCGGAGCTCAAACTGACTTAGGGTATCGTGACTATTATTTAGAACATCTCTGGTACAACTCCCGGCTCGTAGAAGGCCCAACTTTTGAATCTGGGTCGTGGTGATCAGGGCACAGTAAAATGTTGATGACTTGCCAAACACTGGATGGCAGAGTCCTGCTGCTCTTAGTTGGCATGACAAGTTTTACTTGCAGACATTAGTCTTTCCCACCCCTGTTTAATCCTTTGATGGCATCTTGAGATTTCTATTTTAGGGGGATTTAGGCGGTGATAAAGGTCGGGGGAGGATCTTCTCTCTCTATGTGCTGAGAGAGGAGAGGGTGTCCCTCTTCTCCAGATGGGCAGGGAAGGGCCTGAGGCAGAACTTGGGCTAGCTCCCCACTGCCCTGGAAAACAGGATGCTGAGTGTTGAAGTGCTGTTGCCCTGACCCAAATGCCAAGGGCTGTGAACTGGAGGAGAAGAGTGTGTAGGAGATGGAGATTGCGGGGGAGGATGGGACCCATGAGCTTTCAAGTTCGAGCAGTTCTTTCCACGCAGCCCTTATTACTATATATTCTTATTTGGTTGTGTGGTTCATTTCCTCACGCCCTGCTTGTTTATTTGATAATTTAAAAGAAGCTAGAAGCTTACAGTTGATACCATTATTTCCTCCCCCTTTACATTTGCCTTCCCCTTCGTTTTTCCACTTCTGAAATACAAACTAGAGGAAGAAATCATCAACCTGCCCAGGTTGCCCTGCCGCTGTGGCTGATGCCAAGACCTGCCAGTGCAGGAGGTGGCCCTTGGTGTTCACGCTCTGTGTGTGTGTAGGTAAGTGAGCCTGTCTGTGCAAATGTGCACACAGAGCTTGTGCTAAATTTGCTGTGAAAGTCAAGCTTTTTATCACCTCCAGCTTTTTTTTTTTTTCTTCACAGCTAGATCTCTCACTTACAGCCAAGCACACAGCATAGACTGTTTATTTAAGCCAGTTTGTACTGAGAAACCCGAGTAGAAGAGAGAGGGGCAACCTGGTGACCTAGAGTGAGTTTAAAAAAAAACAAAACAACTGAAACCCCAGCATTACATGCCATCATTGGCACAGGAGGCTGCAAAAATTCAACTTTCAGCTTGCTGACGTATGTCCTAGTTACATGATCACGTCCTCCCCCGCAGGTGGTAATGGCTGCACCCCTTTGTAACGCTGCTCAGGGAGTTACAGTGTTGACCTGCAAAGGAGAGACTCAGTTCCGTGTCCTTCCTCAACCCAAGGATGTCCAAATTCACATCTCTTCCTGGCTGATACCCCAGGTTCCTTAATGACCCCCCCATGTTTTCTTGCATGAGACACCCAGGCCATGTGTCTGAGAGGAGTGGATGTTCTGCAAGTGGCTTTGTGTCTGGTGTGTAGGTGACAAGATTTCCTCTCCCATGTCTCTGACCTATGTTGGGACAGGGTGTGCAGCCAGTGCTGGGCAACCTGACTGTTTTTTTTTCACCTTACAGCCCAGAATCCACTTACAGGTCCTGAGGCTATTCTCCGTGGGATGACATTCCCTCCCTGCAGCAAGGATGGGATTTCAAGAGTCACAGAAACCCATGGCCAAGCAGCCTAGGACTGAGGATATTTCTCAGGCAGGGCATCTTATCCAGTGCTCAGCTCATAGGTAGGACTTCCCAAAGCATCTGCTTGTCCTTTTTTTCATGATCAGGGGCTCTGCCTAGGGGTTAAGGTGGTGCAAGCCTCAGGTGATTTGTGAGGGCCATGAAGTCAGAAAGGAAGCTTGGGGCAGAGCAGGGCCTTGTTTTGGGCCATGCCCATAAGGCCAGCCACCCTCTTTCTCAAGGATGCCATGCTTTTTCCTGTGCCATCAGTACCAACTCGATAGCTTACAGAGAGGAGCTTTTTCCTCCCCTAGCAACTGAGAGCCGGTCACTGGCTTGGGCTCTTCTGGCTGCTCTCCAGGACCTTGCCTCAATCTATGCTCTTGTACCTGTTGAAACGTCAGATGTGGCAGTGGTGGGGGATGTTGACAGCAGATATTGTCCTTTGTAGTAGGATGAGATAACCACAGGCTATTTCAATCTTAGCACAAAGTGACTTTGTGGCTTAGTAGCCCTCAACACCTCTTGAGTCACAGGGACATCTTTTTTTTTTTTTTTTTTTAGGCATGGGGTGGCAGGGTGAGTGGGGCTGGCTGAATTCACACTGTGTGCATGGGAAGAAAACTATGAAATGTGTTCCTCAAAGCAAGAGGCAGAGTCTAAAGTGCCCTTGTTCCTGACTCCAGTGCCTGGTAGATCCAGCAGGTACGCCAGTATTGGTGAAACACTTGTTCTCCAGGGCTGGGTGGGAGCAGAGGCACTGCATGACCTGGCCAGGTACCTACAATACTCAGAGGCCCAGAGGATGTGATCTCACGGCCTGGGAAAACAGGTCTTGCTGCTCTACAGGGAGTTGCTTAAGGCTGGAGCGTTTGTATTTCAGACCTCATTCTTGCTTCTGGGTTTGGAAATGTGAAGAGAGAGGGGAAAACCTGGCCCTCCTCCTCTTCCTTCTGTTGGGCTGTAGTAGGGTAGCCTGTTTTCTTGCTCCACATTAATAGGTCACTGGCCGTTATGAAGCAAGAGAGAGTTGCTCTTGCAGAGATGAGTTGATTGCTGTATTAAGAGGCCCTTTCTTGTGCTTTCCTCATTGAGGGATAATTTGGGGGGCCCCTTCCTCATCCTGCTGTACGAGAGCAAGCCGGCGGATGCCCTCTCCCAGCCTGCAGTGAAGCAAAGAGGCTGTTGGTTTGTTGTTTCTTTTCTCGCGGGGGAGCTTTCAAAACCCTCCTCTCCATTACTGGAAGCGAGGCTGGGCTTTATCTGTACACTTAAGATGCAGCAGAGTTCCTGCGTGCCTCTGCAACCCCCAGAGGAAACCGCAGCCGAAACAAAAAGCTACTGGCTAACCGAACACCATCCCTGGGCACGTTAGTACTTTCTGTGCGTGGGAGCCAAAGTAAAACTCAAGTAGAGCTAAAACCTTCAGAGAGGGGTGGAAAAAAATAAAAAAATAAAAAAAATAAAAACCACCTCCCGTCTGCAGCTCCCATTCTAAAGATTTAAGGCCAGCTGCAATCAAGACAGTTTCCTTGCTCAGCAAAGAAAGAAACGATACGGAGTAATGTTTCATTAAAGCCAGCTAATCGGCACTCAAGTGCCCATCTGTACTTAGCAGTCAAATTGTTACCCACCGTCTTTAGATTTAATAATCGGGGTCATGCAGAGTTTAAACACTGACAAAGAAGTTAAAACCGAAAGTTGACTTTGAAATCCTTAGATGGTGTCCCTGGGTAACACGGGTGGCTACGAGGGGAGAAAGTCTTTTAAGCAGTTGGATTTGCGGCCGCAAAGCTGAGCCAGCAGGGGCAGCAGTTGGAGAAGGGCTGTCATTTACGGGTGCGTTAGAAAGCAGCACTCGCAGGACCTAAAGCGCAAGGAAAACAGAAATTACTTCCAGCTCTTACCATCTGAAGTCCCGGTGAAGCCCCAGAGTGCTAAACAGCAAAGTGCGACGAAGGTGCAGGTGAACTTCACTGCCATCTCCACCACTTCAGAAGGGGAGCCCGCCAGCGAGAGGAGTGACCTCTCTGCTTCCTGCTGGGGAAGATGTGCCTCTTCAGCTGCTCTTATTGGCTAGGAAGAACGAAAAAAAAATCACCCTAAAACCCCCTGAATCATCACAGCTCTGATGCAGACTTTGTCTCCTGCTGGTGACCACATGTCTCAAAGCACCACCACGAAGCTCTTGCTTGGTGATAACAGCACCAGTCCTGCATCAGATGGGGACTTTTGCTTCGTGATCCTCAGGGGCAGTGCAGAAGCATGGGCAGATATGGGTGATGAAACACTGGGGTGTGTGGTGTGGGGGTGAGGAGAGTAACAGTCATATGCTTTAATATTCATGGGGAAATGCGTTCCCCAAGAACTGGGCGGTGAGCCCTGGGGCTGTAGTTCTTGACTTGTGTGTGGGTGTCTGCGTGGGGAGAAGCCTGACAGAGAAGATGAGCCCAGTGTCTTGCTTCCCCTGACGTGGAGATGTGGGGTTTGGGTGAGTGGGACAAGGAAGTTTTAGGGGTACCTACCCGAGGGTGCTGTGCGGAGCAGAGCCAGGAGGAAGAGGGTTTGGGTTTTGGTGACAGAGGAGAACACTGTGTCCCACATTTACAAAAGGTGTTTTGACAACAGGAAAGGGCTGCGTTAGGCTCAGTTTTTCTCTAGGTGCTCACCAGAGAGCAAGAGAAACACGAGGAGAAGGGATAGTTTGGCGCTCTGCAGCCCGCGGAGCTTTTCAGCTCTGGGGTTGGATTCCAGAGAGGTCATCTCCAGGTAGTCTTGGCCCATGCTGAGGAGGTTACAAGTCTGGGGAAAGGAGTTTGTTGCCAAGGCCTTGTGATGCACCTGAAATCACCAGCTGCCAGGTTCAGGAGGCTGGGGAGGTGAACTGATGTCTCACCGAAGGGCTGAGCGTGGTGGACTGCGTGTGAGCATTTGTTTCAGGTGAGCAGGAAAATGGTGGTTGCCTCTCACTTGCCCTGGCAACGAACTGTGCTCCTTTCTGAGCAAAGGAGGCAAGTCCCAATGTAGGCCAGTGTAGGTGGTGTGTAAGAAGCTGGAGGAAAACAATCTTAGTGTTTCCTTGTAGGAAGGGATTAGGTAAACCTGCTGTTGAAACGTCCCACCAAGAATGAATGGGGCAAGCGTGGTGAGTCATATTTGTCATCAGTCCTATTTGCATAGAGCTTCTGAGTCGCCCCGAAGTCCATGGAAAACGTTGAGAGAGAATGAGAGGGTCTATATTGTTGTCTGGAACAACAATTCCAGACAACAATTCCCTCCCCCCCCTTTTTTTTTTTTTTTTTGAGTCTCAACAGTGGCCCAGATGGCTGAATCGGGTATCTTCAGCCCTCCCTTTCTCCTCAGGAGCTGTCCTCTATAGTTCTACCTCACTGAGAGAGTCCAGGGGAGCGTCTTTGGGAGCCTATAGTTGTGTCCTCCTGCAACATGCAAGAGAGGGGGTGGTTGGGACCCTCGTCACTGGATCCCAACACATCTCCTGTGTGCTGCAAGAGCCTGTCTGTCACTCTGCCACGTGATGCACTAGAAGGAAGGGGTTCAGGCTTCCTGCAGGACCTCCATCCCTGCTCTCTTTGCTTCCTGGTGAGCTCACAGCCTTTTAAGTTGAAAGACGCCTGGTGTGAGGGTCTGCTCAGGGATTTGAGGGGATCCTTCCAGAGGGTAGGTTCTTTCTTTGCTTAAAATGAATGCCCTGGGACACCGCTAGCAGCCCTTTGACAGGGCTTGGTGTGAGTGAGGATGAGGGTGGTGAGATGCAACTCCTGCACTCACAGCACTCGGGATTCCGTGTGAGGCCACCTTATTTCACTGGTGGCACTAGATGGCACCAGAAGGTAATTCACGGTGCCAGAGCCCAAGCTTGCCTGGTCCAGGCACCCACAGAGCACCTGGAGCAGCAGCTGAGTCCTGGGGAGATTGGGGTGCCCTTGTGTGGAGCCCCTTCCTCTGCACAGAAGCCAAAGGCAAGTGCAGACCTCACACGGAGCACAGTTGTTCCTGGCGGAGCAGGGACAGACCCCAGAGATGCTGGCCCTGTGTTTGAGCCTCATCCAAAGCTAGCGATGCCCTGGGCTCTCCTCTTGCCTAGGAGGTTGCCTTTGGCTTTGACAGATCAGCTCTTGGGTGTCCGAGAGCTGGTGCCTCAGGGCAGAGGGGGTTGCCCGTGGCCTGATGCAAACCTGGCTTCTTCTGCCTTCTGCTGTCCTGCTGTGGTGGCATCTGTGCTGCCACCGACTTCCCGCTGGGGATCTCAGAACGAGCTCTTTCCTGAAGAGCACTGCTTCACAGGGTTTATAACACCAAACAGTGACTTAAAGAAAGCAGCCTCTCTCCGCAGAAGGCACGTTTTTCCTGCCTTCTCCCCTCTCCCTTTCTTTCTGTAAAATTGCTGATTTGCAGCTCTTGCGAATCAACTTTTCCTTTTCCTAATGACCCTTTATGGTTCTTCTGAGGAAGTTTCTCCAGTTTTTTTTTTTTCTCCTAGGAAATAACAGAGCTCACTAATGAGCCGTAGTATTAACAGTGCTAGGTACTATTATGTAAAACCAAACCAAAACCCATCAAAAAACCTCCTCCCCCACTGAGTAACTGACAAACAATAGCAAACTCCTCCAAGCCCGTAATATGCAAATACTTGTTATTTTTCTTGGGGAATTTCTGTGCCATGGAGGAACCTGTGACTGGAGACTGGGACTGTTGTCCCTCTGCCTTGTCTCATTCCAACCAGGTGCCACGTCCTGGGACGCTGCTCTGTGCTCCAAATCCGTCTACGGGAGGAAGGGAGCAGCTTGATGTCTCATCTGACGCCCAACCCAGAAAAATGAGGCAGATCCTCTCCTCATTGAAGTTCCTTCAGGGTCACTGATGGGAATTTCACCCACTTGCCCTGGACCGAATGTGTAGACCACCTCCTCCAGATCAGCACGGGGCACGTGGGGTGCTCTTTGGGGTGGTTTCCACTCTGTAAATTTCCCACTGTGTGGCTGTTCCTGTGTGAGCAGAAATCCTGAACCGGGAAAGGATGAAACTAAATGGGGCAGGGAAAGGCTCACCGGTTACCCCAGGGTAAACGGAGCATTTGCTTTAAGCAAATAGCTCTCCCTGACCCGGTCTGTATCAAACCTGTGATTTTTCTGCATTAAGCTGGGTTAAAGAGATCTTAAAAGACTCGCACGCCTGAAGAAGCCTTGTGTTTGTTTTTGTGTGAGGAGGGAATGGTTATGGCAAGTTGTGAGAGACCAAGTCCGTGCTCTTTTTCTGCACGAGAGTTTGCAGAGTCTGTTCATTCTCCCACTGTTGAGCTGGGTTATTAGAGGCTTGGAAACAGTGTGCAATGTGGGTTTTTTTTGGTTTTTTTGTTCTTTTTTTTTTTTTTTAATGAAAATCTCCAACCCCAACTTCTATTATCCATAAATCAAAGATTTATCTCCTCCTTTTCTACTGATGAAGCAAAACCACAGTACTTGAAGTTTGATTTTCCATGACGTTTGGTGCACGAGGTGGACTTTTTCAGCGTCGCCTTTTGCTTCCGTCATTCAAGGCAGACCCTTGGCCACCCGGCACAACCCAGCAGTTGCCACCGTGGCTTCCTGGAATAACGCCAGCGGGGTCTGCGAAGAGTCACGGTGGAATTACGCTCCTGTAAATGCAATCAGCATCTAGCCCTGCCCCCACCATTTTTCATCGGCAGTTCTGACTCTTTCTTTGTACTTCACGGATCAACGGGAGACTGTAAGGAAATTCATCTCATTAACTTTTGCAGGGGATGGGAGAATGACTGGAATGTGTTTGAATTGTGCTGTCAACATTTTTATTTCAGACGCGTTTACTAGTGTCAATAGTCGTGGGGTTTTTTTCCCCTTTAATCTTTTTTTACATTTTCCAGGCCTTCATCTGATCCCCAGGACAGCTAGTTTACTTGGCTTTGCTGTAATGAAGGATCTGAGCAGGAGGATGCTTTCTTGGCTCTCAGCTGGAAGAGAGAAATCGCCACATCTCAGCTTTTGGTAGGGTAGTACATGGGAAAAATTGTGTCACTTTAGCAGGGTGGCAACAGCAGACTTTAAGCCTTAAAGGTGGAAGAAGTGGGCGTGATGTCTTCTTCCACTCTGGAGACCTGTGCTTTGCAGATGCTGCGTTACGTCGAGGCGCGGAGAAAGGACAGTCCAAGGAAGAAGGACCAGGATTAAGAATTCGAGTGAGAACTCAGGTGCTTCTCCGCTTTCCTGTAGCGGGAAGACCTCACCACCTTTTGTAAGAGGAAAACCACGCCGCTCAAGTAGCAGCAGCAGCTTCGAAGTACAGGGTCTCCTGGGCAAGACACAGGATACTGGTAAGTAGGCGGGCGGCTGACCGAGTTTGGTCAGGCATCAAGGGAAGGATGAAAATGGTTCAGAGCACGTGTCCGTATGTAGGATGGTGTCGTACACAGTGGTGGCCCCCGTCAGGATTATGGGTCTGTGCACTTGGCAGCATAAGGATGTAGAGGAGAAACGGAGGTTCGGCACTGGTGCGTTGGCCTCCCCTGGGGAATTTGTCGTTTTATAATCCCTTGCCTCTTCTGCCAGGAGCTCTGCAGCTCACCAGCACCCTACCTGTGCCTCCACTTCCAGAGCAGAACTGGCTCTGATTTTTCAAAGGGATCAAGGCTTATGCAGTTGCGTCTGTTTTTCTACCAGCAATAGCTTTTGAACTGATGAATTTCAATCAAATATGAAAGTGGGCTGGAAGACTTGAGGATAATCTGTTTACCGTGTATTTCTAGAGAAGAGGAGAGAGACCCAAATGAATGGCTGGGCTGAGGTGAGGAACACCACCGTGGCAGTATCTAGTCTGTCTGCCAGCGGTGTGCAGAGATACCCCACAGTGCAACCTGTAGGCTATTTATGGATATATGTGAAGACCCCTCCATGTTTTACCTCGGGGCTGTTCTATTCATTTTGAGATGAGCAAACCTCCCATTCCCTCCCTCTCCGTCTGAAGATCTGAAGTAGTCCACTTCCAGGGCAAACCTGCTCCTCTCTACAACCACTGCAATGAGAGAGGAGACACACGTTTCACTCGGATCCTGGTGCTATTCCCACTGCAGCATCCAGGGTTTGCTACTTGAATTTGAAATCAGCAAGAGCCTGATTGCCTCAGTAAGAACAAATCCTCTGTTTCTAATGGGAACATGACATACAGATGCTCAGAGCACAGGTCCCTTTAGCTCTGAACCTTCTCTTGGAGCGCAGCCTGGAGGGGAGGTTTATTATTCTCCTATGCCACCTTGAAAGGATTTAAAACACAGTTAGTAACCTTGTTCACAGTCCCGTTTGGGGCTCACATTTTTGCTGGGAGCTCCTGATCAGGAGAGGTTGGTGACCCTGCAGGTGTTCCCTGCCTCAGTTTCCCCACTGACCCTTTCCTATATTTTGCTTGTTTTGCTGATGGCCATCTCTTGTCAAGACCTCGTACAGCACCTGGCACTGGGTAGATCCTCCTTTTTGATAGAGCCTCTTGGCAAGATCATAACCTGAGAGGAGTAACGGTGAAGTTTAGCTCTTGCCCCTGTGGCGCCTCGTTTCCTCAAACAACTGACCACATCCCATGGCTTCTCACTCCACTCTGTTCCCCCCTCCCTAACGTGGTGCAGAGTGGAGTCAGAAGACTGTGCAGGCCCCAAACTTCTTAGCAAATTAAGGCTTTACAGGTGACGGAGGGAAGCGCTGGCCCAGCCAACCAGCTGGAGGCCTGTTTGAAGGAAATCCACCCAGTTAAATAGATCTTTTTTTTTTAATGGCGTTGAAAAGTGCCTGGGCAGAGGCAGAGGCTTGGAGAGACACTTAATGTCGGTAATTGCTTGTGTTTTAGTAGTGCTGGAGGAACCTGCCATGGACTGGGTCTATCATGCAAGAGTTGTGGCTGCCCCATCCCTGGAGGTGTTCAAGACCAGGCTGGATGGGACTTTGAGCAACCTGAACTTGTGAACTCTTCCTGTTAGACCCCAGCTACCTGCAGTGGGCAATTAAAAGTAGTTAGATGAGCTCAACAGGGGTGGCTAACGCTGGAAAAAAGGGGAAACACGGTCTGCTTGGGCTTTGCATCCAGGTGAGTCTGGATGGGAACACACACACACGAGCACAAAGGCAGATTCGTTGTCTCTTGCCCCTAAAGCTGGGTTAAGGCAGTGGCTGAGAGAGCCTCTGAAAGCCCCTTCTTGTCCTCTAAGGGTGGGTGCAAGGAATGCTTCAAGTGATTTGGTATTTCTCTTCCTAGACGTCTTGCAAATAAATATCTTGTGTGTTCACCCAGCCTGCACTGGACACGTAGAAACGATGCAGCGTGTTTTTGGGCACTCGGGACTGGTTGGTCCTTCATCCAGGCTTATGCTGGGTTCCCCACTCCTCTTGCACTCACTTTCCATCTGCTGGCATCCTTACTGCTCACCCGCATGCTTGGTAGTTCTATCTAGATAGGGCAGATGCTGTTGTCAAGAGAACAGCGAGTGTTATGCTCCGGCTCAAGAACAGGGGGTTGGGAAGCGATGTTTAAACACAAGGTCCCTGTGCTCTGCCAGGAAGATGATCAGAGGGCTGGAGCACCTCTCCTGGGAGGACATGCTGAGAGAGTTGGGATTGTTCCTAGCCTGGAGAAGAGAAGGCTCCGGGGAGACCTAAGAGTGGCCTTCCAGTACCTAAAGTGGGCTACAAGAGAGATGGGGAGGGACTCTTCATCAGGGAGTGTAGCAATGGGACGAGCGGTAATGGTTTTGAACTGAAAGAGGGGAGATTTAGATGAGATATTAGGAAGAAATTCTTT
>JAOXNO010000024.1:7794052-7805443 GCA_028565335.1 Limnodromus scolopaceus
GCCAGCCAAAACCCACTGTCTCCCAGCTCCACTGAGAGGTGAAACTCCCGGGCTGCTGTAGGCACAGAGACCGCATAGGCAGAGTAATAAATGAAACGGCGCGAGGCGGTGCTTCCAGGAACCCTCCCATCACTCTTCCATTTTTAACAGTCCCGACGTGGTATTCGAGCCAGGCTAACCTACTGCTTAATTCTCAGTCATGAGCCTGGTAAGTGGGGAAAAAAACGGGGAAGAAGATGATCATGGGTCTCACGGAAAGAGCAAACCTGTGATGGGACATTTCCGGAGGTTTGTGGGATTGCGTAAGGCTCACTATTGGATGGTTAAAGGGGGTTGTAGGAATGCACGAAACATTATGGGATGTTTAAGGGAAGGGCCAGCGGCAGGGAAAGGAGGGATCAAAGCAAACTGGGGAGGACCAAGCGTTGGAGAATGGATGGGAGAGGGGATAAAAGGGTCCGAGTTGGTGTAAGCAGGCTGCTGATCAGTGTGCTTTTCTGGCTGAGCCCTGTGTCTGCACTTCAGCCTGGCCTGTGCTCATATTAAACTTGCTTCATAGGTGGTTTTTTTTTCTCCCTCTGTCTCGGTGCATCTGTATATGTGTACGTTTCACTGTCAGACTTCAAGCTCAATTAGTTGGTGAGTAGAAGACCAGAAGGTGAAAGCCCAAGGCTGGACACAGGGTAAGCGAGGCTCCTGACCTTGGTACGGAGCCTGGATGGAGGAAGTGTCTGGGGTTGGAGGTTTCTGCAGATGCCTGTGTGCCTGTGGATCAGGAGAGTGAGGAACTGTGTGTGTCCCCTGGCGACTCTCAGTCCTGCTCTGCTGGAAGGGAAGGGGGAAGCAAGGGGGGGCTGCTCATGTTGTTCCTGTGAGCACTGCTGACAGTTTTGTGGGGGCCAGTAAAGGCACTGTTATTTGTCTCTGTCGGTCTACGTGGCCAGTTGCGTTTGTTTCGTGTGCTTCTGCATCTTCGGGACACACGCTTTGCTGTGTGGAGACACCCACAAACTGGAAAAGTGGCAAACAGACTGGTGAAGAGAAACTCCTTGGGTCTTCGAGCCCACTGCATTCGGCTTCTCCTCACGTGGCACTTTTTAGAATCAGCTTTGGAAAATGCTAGTCCTTGCCTGGGGCAATGTATTTCAGTCTGGTACCATAGTGGCTTTCAGGGAGGATTTGTGGCAAG
This sequence comes from Limnodromus scolopaceus, assembly GCA_028565335.1. Lineage (NCBI taxonomy): Eukaryota > Metazoa > Chordata > Aves > Charadriiformes > Scolopacidae > Limnodromus > Limnodromus scolopaceus. The sequence goes on from JAOXNO010000024.1 coordinate 7,795,242, forward strand.
AACTGCAGATTTCCGCAAAACAGGCGTTTCCAAGGTGGATTCAGCAGCTTCTTGTAGCTACAGGACAAGGTAACAAGTCCGGCTGATCTGTGGAACCAGACTAAACGTGGACCATTTCCAGTTAAAACTTTGAGTATGGCTGGTGAGCTACAAAAAATAGGAACTCTTCGTCCAAAGATCTCGGGAAGTGCAGTCTAGGACCATATCTTCCAAACCTAAACAGTGTTCTAATATTCATCTTCTGCTCGTGCTGTATACCTGGTGTTTGATGGTGCGTGTCTCGGGAAGGTAATGTGTTTTGCATTACCAACACTGAAATAAGTGGCCCAGATATATTCTTCCTTGTAATGTAATTGCAAATGGATTTTGCTTCTAAAACACCATGACATTGATTTCCAACAAAGTGACAGTCTTGTCTCATTACCTAGATTCGGTTGTTGTCTGATGGATTTTAATAGCAAAGATCTGAAATCTGATGATTAACCCCCACCCCCAAAAGGAAAAAAGAAGTTCAGAGCTGTGTCACATCCTTAACAGGAGCTTCAAAAAAGAAGCATGACGAGCAGTGTTTGTGAAGAAATTCACGCTATTGGAAGGCTGATGGCAGGGAGCCTCAAACAAAAGGAAAACGTTGAAGAAGGAGACAGAGAGGAGAGAAATCTTGGACGGCAGAGGCACTAGTGTCAAACAGGCAGGCACAGTGTCCCTGTGGAGAAATACCCAAACATCCTCTGCTCTGACTTCATCCCCTACCTGTGCTGTGCTAATGTTTCCCTGAAAGTGGTCTTTCTCCTCTTTGGGTCTTCAGCCTCCTGGCTCCAAAGGACCAGCATCACCTCCCTAAGCTCGGTGTGTTATGGGGATAACCGGGGTAATTTAATACACAGCATTTTCCAGTGCGTCTCACGTGCCGCAAAGAGCTAGATTTCCACCAGGATGGGTTTGGCTTATGAACTTAACAGGTGCTGCTTCTGAAATTCTGGGATGGAGTACAGGGGCTTTGTACTAAACCTGGGAGAAGGAAGGAGGGAGTAGAGCGTGTGCACAGAACGTGCCAAAGAAATATAAGGTGGAGGAAGAAAAGCCTTGGGAGTGGGCAGGGGTACTGGGGTAAGGCTTGTCCACTGCGTTTTAAGATTTGTATAATAACCTCATTATCTGGGACCTCCGGGCTCATCCCCCCAAAAGTGGCACCTGGGAAACTCTATTCTCCCCCTGAGTCTTTTAGGGTGCCAGCTGGGCTGCTTCATCAGTGGTGGCTGCTGGTTTAACAAGCCACATCTGCCCAATATGGATTGTCCCACCTGCAGCGTGAAAGGCCAGTGCTGTTTGCAGCAGTGAAGGTCTACCTTCTCTGGGGTTACAGCTGATGTGGAGGTCTCAGGCGCCTGACCTGGTGGAGAGCCTGCTCTCCTATGGCTGGGCATCGTGCTGGGGGCATGGGCAATTACACGCCTCTCGTGCTGCTTGTGGAGACCTCCTCCACCGGCTCAGTGACTGAGGAACATCCATTTTGGGATCCTTTGAGTCCATATCATCTGTTCCAGACCATGTGGTTACCTCAATGCAGTGCTCATGGTTGGAAGCAGAAGGGTAACTGAGACCAGGAGGTTATGGCGTCACTGATGGGGGCTATCACAGCCTCCACACACACTATATTGTCCAGGAGGCTGGGTCTTAATCCACTTGGAAAGTGCTTCTCTTGGCTGGTGGATGGTCAATCAGCCCTAGCCTGGTGTCACCCCTTCTCCAATGAGCAGATGTGTAAATGTCGGGTGAACCCTTCGAATCAGACTGTGGTGGTGGTGGTGGTGGTGGGTATAGCAGGGTGCAGCTTTGCTGAGGAGGAGGAGGAGGAGGTGGTAGAGACCGAGAGAGAAAACTGTGGGGCTGGGCTCTCTGGGAGAGCATCAGGGATTGAAAGTCTCAGCACCGCAATCCCGGTGGATGAATGCTTCACACGGACCTCTCACGTGAGGCTTCTGGGCTCACGCCAAATGCTCTTGGAAGCATTTCTACTAACTCGGTCCCAGAATAAGAATAAGGTTATATGCAGAAGAACAGCAGCACATGGAGAATTTATAGCTAAATGAAAAGCCTGTGTGCAAAGTTATGTCTAATTGTTCTCCGAGACCCAGAAAGCCACATAGTGTCCTTAGGTTGTGCCCACCTTTATTTATGTGGGAATTTTTTATTTGATCCCTGGGAGAGGGTGAGCTCCTGTGGCAGCAGATGAAAAACCTGAGGCCTGAAGCAGTGCCCTTTAAGTTAACTTCAGGTTGGGGGAGACCCAAACTCGGTGCAGAGGCTATTGTGAGGCGTGCTGGAGACAGCCTTGCTGCCCCGTGCATCTGGGGCTTCCTTCCCGGCTGGCTGCTTTTTCAGGTGACTCCCCCCAGCCACCCTGTGACTCGGCTCAGAGGCGGCGAGAGGTGACAGCTTTTTGTTCCTTTTTAAAGTCCTTCTGAACAGATCCGGATCAAAATCTTTCCGTGAAAGAAGTCTTAGGCGGGTGTATAAGCAAAAATGGTAACGGTGGGGTGAAGTAGGGAGTAACAACAGCAGCTGGCTCTTCCATGGGTTTCTTGCTGAGCCCCTGTACTGGTATGTGAGCATAAAGTCTGTGATCCTTTGCTAGTTAAGACCAAATTCGTATCTACTGGGCTGTGTTGGGTTTTACAACTGGAGACTGCAGCTGGATTCAAGGCACTGATGGTGAAAGACGTGATTTCCTCCTTGCAGTATTTCAGGCTATTTTCAGATAAATGACTGATGTCCTTAGCTGGTCTGCATGCTTTTAAGAGCCTATGTGTGACCATCTGTCTCCAATTAGCCCTTTCAGCCCTCCAGTCTTCTCTCTTTGAAGTTCTCACGCTTCTTTTTTGATACATGAATAATAAAAGGGACTTCAAAGTACTCTCAAAGTATCATTCTCCCTATTCAAAGCAGTATAACTTCACCCCTCTGTGAAGAGGTGGGACAAAACAAGTGGGGTGAATTTTTCCTGGGCTTCTTATCTTAAGAGCCATTATTTTTTTTTTCTTTCTCTGAGCAGTACGAGTTGGCTAAGACAATACTGTGGCAGGGACCCTGGGCAAGGTGCAGAATCAGGATTCAGGAGATCTGGGTTCACTCTCGCCTCTGCAGAATGTCTCCTACCTTGTCACTGCATGCTATCACCTGTGTAGCCTTACTTTCTCTTGCTTCTAGTGCTGGCAGGCCCTGAGCAAACAGAAATGGGCTCTGCAAACCCTGCACCCTCCTCCAGTGTGGTGCGGCTGCCACCTGAGATCATGCTGTTGGGAAAATAGCTGAGGGAGAAAGACCACTCCGTGGTCTAGGAGTTCTATTTAAGCTCAGGCTCTTTGCCTTGGCCTTGCTTTGAGCTGTTCTGTAGGTACGCCTGTGCCTTGCGGATCCTGACCTCATCCTGTTGACTGGACTTCCCCGCTTGACCTGGAAGCTCTCTCATCACTACAGACGTGTCTGGGGATCACCGGTGTCCCTGGGTGCTCTCATTGGATGTGCTCTGCGCTCCTTCTTCAGGTATTGTGGGACCATCCTTGTTAAAAAAGGATATTGAGGAAAGGGAGCTTTTGTCGACCGGGTCTTCTCTTTTTGATGGTGGCCAGAAGAAAGAAAGGCACACAAAGGGTCATTTCTCTTTGAGGGTCCTTCCCAGCTTCTTGCAGTTGAGGTAGGACCTGTTGAGCCTGATGGTACATCTCTACCAGGTAGGCGTTCATGGGCCTGTCTTCTCTCAGTGTGGTGATTACTGGAGATGATTGTGTGCCAAATAATTCTGAATAACTCCCCTTCCTTGCATCTCTCATGAATCTCTCATCTTCTCTTTTTGATGGTGGCCAGAAGAAAGAAAGGCACACAAAGGGTCATTTCTCTTTGAGGGTCCTTCCCAGCTTCTTGCAGTTGAGGTAGGACCTGTTGAGCCTGATGGTACATCTCTACCAGGTAGGCGTTCATGGGCCTGTCTTCTCTCAGTGTGGTGATTACTGGAGATGATTGTGTGCCAAATAATTCTGAATAACTCCCCTTCCTTGCATCTCTCATGAATTCAAAGGTCATCTGTCCATCTTGGTTCACGTTTCCAGGAGCAGATTCCCTGCCAATGTACGTGAGGTGGAATTACTACCGTTTTGTGTGTTTGGCTAGCAGTACAAACAGTCTAACCAGCAAACATCGCGTCATTGTTTTTCACTGAACCCCAAATCTTAAAACCTTTCCTTAAAATATCCGCCCGTGATAAGCTCTTGGATATGAACTGGGGGGGTTGGTGATAGTGTTCTTTTTGGTCTATTTTGTCCAAAAGCCGTTAGGTGGAAGAAATTTACACGAATGCCCCTGGACAATTAGGATTTGTTAGCTGGCTCTTCTGCTTCATTATTGAGAAGGAGAATTAGCTTTACTGTAACGTGCCTCATGCACAATGGGAAACAGGTACATACTGTACACGTAAAAGCCAAGGCCAAAGCGACAAAGAACAGCCTTTAAATAACTCTTATGGTCCAGACAGTAGCACCTGGTGGGTAAAGGATACACGTACAGAGACCTCTCGGAAAACCCCACAAAAAAGGGCTTCTGAGAACTCTCTGTAAAATTGTGGGCGGGTGCGTGATTTGTGTAACTAATAGGCAGTGGTGGTTGCACATGGCATGGTCATTAAGAACGATGTGTTTGGCCTCGCCTTTGTATTGTGAAGGAAGGAACGCTCTCCGAGACTCTGATCAAATTAATTGAACACCTCCTGTCCTTTGTCATTTGCAGAGCTCCGTAGGATATGCCTAGGTTCGGATGGTTAATGAGTCCCCCGGAGTCCTCTCTTTCAGCAGGTACGACATGTTCTTTAATTTTCTCCCTTTCTGAGCAGAAAGGAGCCAAAGAGGGGGAAAAAAAAAAAAGCATATGAACAAGGGGAGAAAAGGAAGTTAAGGTTCACATGTGCTGTGTCTGGGGGAAAGCTATGTCTTGTTTTCTGTGTATGGCCTTTCTCCTAGACAAATATGCAGGAATTTGTGCTGATGGATCAGAGGGTTACAGAAGGCACCTCTGACGGCGATCTAGTCCAAGTCCCAAGTCTAGCATCACCTAGAGCAGGTTGCTCAGGGCCTGACCCGTTAGCTTTCAGCTGGCTCATCATCCATCCCAAAGCAAACCTTCATACATTCCTGCTCATTTCTCAAATAAAAGGCAACTCCCCATCTCTCCCCATTCCTGATTTCAAGGAAGAATGTGTGAGAGCTTTTTCCACGATGCTGTCCCGTAGGAACTTCCTTAACTGTGTGCATACTCTGGGGCTGAGCCCTCTTCAGCCCTGCACTGTTGATTATGAGATCTTTCTTGTCCATATCACCCTGCAGACTTTGCTGTCAACCCTCTACACCGCTTCCTTACTCAGCTGGGGGTTGTCATACCCCACTTCCCCTCGTCCTTCCTAGTTCAAAGCTCTCCTCACCAGGTTGACCAAACTGTTGGCACAGATGCTTTTGTTCCACTTAGGAAGGTTCAACCTCTCTCTAGCAGCCCTTGATCCTCAGATAGGCTCCATAAAAGCCAAATCCCTGTTGTCATCTTCAGCTTTGCAACAAGCTGTTGATTTGCTGGATCAATCCACTCTTCCTCAAGCTTTTTCCTCCCTGCCCACTCCCTTTTAGAGGCAAGAATGCCACTTCAGCACCCGTGTCCTTGGCCATCATCCCCAGGCCCATGTAGTATTGCTTGATACTTTCCAGGTCTCCAAAGGTTGGTGCCCACATGGATGAGCAGTGGGGGGGGGGGGGGGTAATAGATTTCTGAGGCTTTTCTGGCCTTCAGAATATCCTCAAAGTCCTGGATCCTACCAAATCTCCCCAGGCAGCGTCAGGCTGGCAGATGGAAGCCCCTGTCCTGCACAGCAGGGAGTCTCCCATTGCTATTACTCACCACTTTCTCCTGGTGCTGCTGTGTGGTTTAGGCTCAGTTGGCTCCGATGCTGCTCTGAACAGAGCTCCCAGCCCCTCACCTGCTGCCATGGCACCAAATCTATTTTGTAGTTGCAGCAGCCTCCCTCCTGGTGTCAGAAGTCACCAGCTTCCAGCCTTTTCCACCGTGGGAGTCTCCTTTTCCCAACACAATGAATAGAGACTCTGAATGCTTCTCTCTCTTTACAGTTGGGTGCGCGGATTCTTGCAGGATCTTTGAGAAGATCCTGTCCTCTTTTTCGTAACCTCTGATGCTGTGCAGACTTCCCACCTCCTCCTGCAGCTCCTCACCAAACGCTCAAAGGATGTTTCCACTGCCTCAGCCTCATTGAGGGGTCCCAGGCACGTCCTGCGGGCGCTGCATCATTTCTTGGGGGCTCAGCCTGTGTTGGGGCCTCTGATGTGCCAGGAGCAGCTGTTGGTGTTGGACTGTGGTGCGTCACAGAGGACACATACACTGTCCTCAGCAGAATTTCTGGCTCCCTTCTGCATGCTCATCTGTGCAAACTGGCACATCTGTTTGCACCTTCTGTTACAGCAGCACACACTGAATTTTTTTTGACTGTTTTTCTTTTTTTCTTTTTTTTTTTTTGGGTGCTGGGTGACACAGTGCAAACTCCGAGTGGTGGAGGTGGAAAGGCTTTCTTATTCCCAAGTAGAGGAGCAAGGAAACCATGAAGCAGGAGGAAGACGCAAAGGCACGTCTGCAAAGCACAGGTTTGTTCTCCTCCAACCTCCTCCCGACGGCGTAGATTCCTCTGTGTGGAACTTCACCACCTTTTCATTACTCGCATTTCAATGTGGCTGATAAAAGCCCAGGCATACAAAACCTTGGCCAGGGCTCATCAGGTCAAAAAGCAGCTGGTTCTGGCTGCTTTATTGGTAAGGAACTACCTGCAGTAGGGCAGAGGCCTGGAGGAGTTTTCTTCTTCCAGTATGCCTAGCTCCTGAGAGCATGATGTTGATGACTCCTGTGCAAAAATGAAGGCAAGTGCAAAATTGGAGCCAGAGTTTGATGGGGAAAGAAGCAGTCCCATCCAGAGCTGTGATAAAGAATGAGAGGCTTCTCTGCTATCTATGAGCTCCTTCCTGGCTGGGGTGTGCTGAAGTATCTCAGCTACTTGTTTAGCCTGTTTTAGAGGCACTTCTGTCGTGGTGGGTCCCAACTAGAACGGCTTTTCTTCTGTCTGCGGACACAGACCTTGCTGGTGTTGATGTGTCCTGTCGGGTGCCTTTCGCAGACAGCAAGGAGCGATGAAATTCTTTTCTGCACAGAGCTGGCTGGCTGAGTGAAAGCCCCTACCCAAAGACCAGGCTGGATGAAAAGTGTGGGAGCTGAGGACTGAGCAAGTCACAATAGAATCATAGAATCGTCTAGGTTGGAAGGGACCTTAAAGATCATCTAGTCCAACCACCAACCTAACTCTGACAAAAAAATAAATAAGAAATAGGAAATAGAAATCAATAAACCAAACAATGATCTATGTGTCTGTTTGAGAAGAGAGAACTTGGCCGGGGAGAGAGGTGAGGGACAGGGACAGAAGGGTTCTTCTGGCAGTAAGGAGAGGAGAAAGCCAACCATACTCTTTGAGCAGAGGACTGGGTGGAAAAGCAGGCTGGGAATTAGCAGACAAACTGTTTTATCTCTGAGCCACGCTTTGAAGAAAAAAAGATGTTGAGATAACACTCTTTGTAAACAGACCAGCATCCCAGAAAAATCTGGCTTACGCGTTTGCTTGCGCTTGCTAACACAGCAGCCTGAAACACTCCGAAGATGGGTTTACTGCTTCCTCCAAGAAAGTCAATAATATCGCGCTGGGATTAGCTCCGAGTCAGCCAGGGCTTAATGTAACATGGCATGTGTAAGATTTCCGAGCTTGATGCCATCTGCTCGCAGAGAGCATTGGATCGCTGTGAGAATGTCAACAAATAGGCTTGAGAAGCTTGTGAAAATGAGGAGGGGAAGCAGCAAGCTCCAGGGTGTAGGAAAATGATGATTTTTTTTTTTTTTTTTTTTTTTTTCTATGTGACTCTTGTGCTTGTGTGATTGGCTGGTCCGGTTTTTCATTCTGCTCCTTTCCCACTGTTTTCCTGGGAAATGCCTGCAAGAGGAGAGACTTGAGTCCTTGAGTTAAACTGGGAGAAATATGGCAATGAGACTGGCAGACTAATCAGACAAAAAAAAAAAATAATAGCTTCCGCGTGGTCTTTGGACACATCACTTGTGAACCCCCAGAGAATTAGGGTTGGTGGGTTCGTGGGTGAAAAGCAGCTAGTGGGCATTATAGCTAGTGGCTATAAGATCCCCCTAATGCAGCTTCCAATATAGTCTGCGAGGTACCTAGTTTAAAAAGAAAGATATATAAAAAAAATGTGACATTTAAACCCCAGGTGGTAAACCTAATAGGGATCTTCTTTGCTCCGAGACTCAAGATAATTGTACTTTGAAAAATTCTTTTGGTATAACATTAATTTTGACCTTTCTGTGAAGTGTGGCATAAACATGTTTAAAACGGATATTCCCGTTTTCCATTCCCAAACCATTTCCATTATCAGCTAAAAAGATTTGGGTGTTATGTTACGGTTAAGCTGTTTTAAATAAACAATCTTTCTTGCTGTGCTGTTTTCATGCTATAATGGAGGTGCTTAACAGACTGCACAAGTTTATCTTTTTTTCCTCCTGTGTAGAAAACAAAACTTCGCTGTTTCCCAACAGCTGATGCTTGAATACACACAAAATACTTTGTGTGTATGCAGGTTGCCTGTCACAATTATTAGCTACTTTAAATTATTGCTCAGTAAGGGCTAATTTTTCTCCTAGACCCCTGTCCTACTTTCACCTGTGACAGGTGAAGAATAACTTATTCATTATGATAACGATTATTAATATACATCAGTTTCTGATTGCTGTCTTATGAATGAGCAAGGCTGAAACTCATCTGCAGAGTGTGTGGGCTGCTGGGTTCAGATCCCAAGCCCATGGACCTGAACACCCTTAGCTCCTGGGAAAGCATCCCAGAAAAACGTGTTTCTTTACCCTCCGTTTGTAGCTCAATATTTCCTCTTCCATCACCGTTTTTGTGAGTCACTTTGATGTGCGGCTGTCCTTGGGAGCCAACAGGTGGAACAAAACCAACTGATGAAGATGAGGGTATCGTGGTGGTACGGCTGGAAACTAATCTTCTCCGGATCAGTGTAATGGTAATGTCGCTTGGCAGTTTACCAAAGTCAGGTTTTGCTTATTTAGTTGCTCTCTGTTTCACTCCAAACTATTTTTTACAGTACTTGTGACCGTATGTCTTAAGAGAAACGCACAAGGTCGCTTTGAGGATTACCCATTAGATCCAACTGTTTCAAGAGTGTAAGCCCTGCAAGTGGAGAAATCTTGATTTATGCTCTCAGAGCCTGAGGCTAAGCCTGGGTGATTTCCAAATTGTGAAGAGAACTTTTCCTTAGGAATCCAAGGTATATATTTTTGAGAGGAACAAATTTATAGTTTTTCCCACTGGCTTCTGTTTCATTTATTTTTATGAAGTGCTCTTGTCATGTGCATGGACCACTGAATGACTGAGTTTTACCTGAGGTTCAATGAATGCATTACTTTTTAGTCTTATTCTCTCCTGCAGCTCTATATTTGGCTACGTAGCGTGTTAAAGCTGTAATTACCTAGAAATCCCCTTACATTTCCCTCTCTTCCAGTTATCACAGGTCTGCAAAGAAAACTACACAGCACAAAGTGAATTTGAAAGGTGCCTGAAATGCAGCATAGGGTGGGGAGGAAGGAAAAATTACAATCTTTTTTTGTCATATAGATTTGGAAGACAACTTAACAGACCCACTTTTATACCAGTGTTCATAGAATCATAGAATGGGTAGAGGTGGAAGGGACCTTAAAGATCATCGAGTTCCAACCCCCCTGCCCTTGGCAGGGACACCTCCCACCAGACCAGGTTGCTCAAAGCCCCATCAAAGTTGCTCAAGCCAAGCGTGGAGCCCAAGGCAGGAGCTCCAGTGCCCTTCCACCCTCCTTGGTCTGGGTGACCAAGGCAGAAGCAGCCAAAGGCTCAACCCTGCACGCATCCAGATTTACTAAAAGGACCCATTGACCCCGTTCTTTATTTCATAGCCTGTTTTTGCATGAATCATAGAATCATAGAATCATAGAATGGTTTGGGTTGGAAGGGACCTTAAAGATCATCGAGTTCCAAACCCCCTGCCATGGGCAGG
>JAOXNO010000024.1:7859591-7872280 GCA_028565335.1 Limnodromus scolopaceus
GAGAAGGAGACTCCACCACCTCCCTGGGCAGCCTCTTCCAGGGCTCTGCCACCCTCAAAGGAAAGAAGTTCCTCCTCCTGTTTAGGTGGAACTTCTTCTATTCAAGTTTGTGCCCATTTGCTCTTGTCCTGTCCCTGGGCACCACTGAAAAAAGACCAGCCTCATCCTCTTGACACCCTCCCTTTAAGTATTTGTAAGAACTGATGAAGGTGGCTGGGAGTACATTGCAGGTCTTCAGGCTTAGTTTGAAGCCCCAACATATCAACGTAAAAGAAGAATTGTCAGTGAGTGCAACAGGCTGCTGTGTCCAGGTACAGTATGGGATGGTCCATATGGGTACTTCTCCAGGTGGCTGAACTCAGGGTCCTGGGGCAATTTTCACTCAGTCTAAAGCTTCACATCCGTCCAAAGAAAGTGTCACACGGAGCATCAGCATCTGTATACCATGTGTTTTAATAAACTGTATAACTAGCAGAAAAATAGTTTTGAATGTGTTTGTCCTCCTCCTCCACCCCCCGAAATTAAAAAAAACCACAACTCAAAACCAAAATAACGCCAACCCCAAAACAGAAGACAAAAAATGTCCCAGAGCAAAGCTGACACACAATACAGAATTGGAAAAAAGGGTCTTTGATGACATTCTTGAGTAAAGAAACTATGTTTGTAAAACACAAGGTAGTGAATAATAAATTGCTTATTGTTTTGATCAGTTTCTCTCTCTCTCTGTATATATATATGTGTAGACACATATATATCTATGCTGATACACCCATGGTGGGATGAAATGGTACATCTGTAAGACAAAAAAAAATAAAAGGGTGACTGTGGGAAGGAGTAAAGAAGAAAAGAAATGTATCACCTCAGTCAGCAAAGTAAGGACAATGCTCAATTCCTTTACAACGTACCATTACACTGCTTATCGAGGGCCATGCTTGTCTCTCCATGGCTATGCTGTGTCCCTGGTCCACGGATGAGCTGTGAGCTTGTAATCTGAGTGGTCTCCTTCACTGCTCTGTGTCTGAGCAGCACCTCAGAAATGTATGAAGCATTCCTTCCCCTGGTTAATTCCCATGCTTTACCATGATTTTTAATTTAAAATTGATTAGTATTTCAGTTTGCACTTTTTCCCCCCAGGTTTCTTGCAGTGACTGCCATGCAGGTCTCCACGGTAAGGTGGAGGAACCCAGATGAGCAAAACGCCAGAGGAACGTGCCATTATCAGGATGTGACTGGATGGAGAAATTCATTTTACAGCAGATCCCATGCTACTTCGACCTCACACTCGGTCTGCGGAGCCAAGTCATGCAGTAACCTCAGCTGTCTGCACTGGGTAGGCCTGTGGGTCACATCTTAATCCAAAAACAAGGACAGGAAAGAAAAAATATTTTTTTATTCCCTTTTCTCTTTCCATGGAAACCTACCCACACAGGAAGAGTAGGCAATACCATTCTACGCTGAGGTCTCTGCTTCACTCTTAGGCAAGTGAGTCCTGCATTCAAAAAAAAGAAAACATATTCTTCCTCCTGTTGTGATATTGCTCTTTCAGAGAACCAGCCACTGTCCATGCTTTCCCAGAGCTCAGTGCTGTGCTTAACAGGCAAACTAAGCACAAGCTCATGCTGGCTGCAAAATTCAGGTGACCAAGAAAGTATTAAGAGAACAGCTCGGTTTGCCAGCTTCTTGTAAACACCATATTGCAAAGAAGGCAAAGGCAAAACACCCCTCTCCACACCTCCCCCAACTGCCTGCCTTCTGGTTTTGTGTTGGTTTTTTTTTTTCCTCTCTTTCTCTCTCTCTCTCTTTCTTTTCTTTTTCTTTCTCTCTTTTGCTCTTTCTCTCCTTCTTTCTTTCTTGTACGGGGGGGTTCATGAAGAGACTCAAGACTTGTGCATCACAAATGATGGAGCTATACCCCACCCCAGCCAGCTTCCCACCCTACAATAATGCACAAGCCCATCTTATCCTGTACCTGCCCCCAGAAGGTGTTTGTTTGTCTCTTGGTCTTTTTGGAAAAATCATGCAGTCAGATCTGCCGGGGAGTTCTGCCGTGCAGGCGTGGGGTGGCTGGTTCTCCCCCTTTCCTGAGGCTCATAAATGGTTGTTTTTGGACAGGTAGGCAATAAGAGCCACAGCCACCCCAACGTAGATGCCAGTTCCGATTGTGATGGACAGGACAGCCAGGAAGAGCGCTCGCCGGGAGCTGGAGCTTGCATGGTGGAAGTCCCCCTTGGCTACTGCTTTGTTTGTCTGCAAGATACACAACAACAACACGAGATATTTATTTGTTTCATCCGGAAATGAAGTCGTGATGCTCATTTCTTGGCTCAGACATGATCCTGGGGTATGACAGTAAACTGGTTGGATATCAGATACTTTTTTAATTGAACGAGGTTATTTACACAGTAAGGATGGAGATGAGATCAATGGCATGTCAAGAGGTACTTTTAAGTGCCTTTAAGCCTAAACATATCCTAGGATTTAATACCATACATCACAATGACTTCTGAGATGGCTCAGCCTCCCCTGAGAACGTGAACAGATGAGCTGTGAGACAAGGGTCTGCCGTGTCCCCTCCAGACACAGCTACAATCCTGTTTCCGTGAGGTGGATGGATTCCAGCCTGGCTGGGAAAGGTAGCAAGGGAAAAGCCCTTTGAACGTGCCACATACACAGAAACATTCTTCCAAGTCAGGAGAAATGTTCGATCTGCTCTTACCTGGACAGAGACAACAGAGGCTGAATTTTCCCTTCCGGTGCAGTGCTTTTGAGCATACTGACTAGGTGGAACGACCAGCCCAGGTTGACCACCACAGAGAGGCCAGACACCACCAGTTACCTTGCATCCACCTCACGCCTGGGTAGGACAAACATCTAGGAAACCAGCGCTAGTAGAGACTCTCTCCGCCTTGATTCAGATGAACGCTTATGCATATGAGCAGGGCAGTTCCCTTGATTATCAGAAGGATGATGCACTTGCTTAGTGGGACCACTGGTGGTGGAGCCACGGTCTTCTCTCTTGGGGGTGGTGCATTCAGATGGATGTGTCAGCTGGAGGAGGAGTTTCCAGTTGGATGGTGTTATAGTGGCTTCCATGTCTCTTGCTGTGGTTCCCAGTAGCTCAGAAGACTAATTCAAAACTCTGGTCGTCATCTCACACGTTCTATGTAGCTCTGAGTACCCAAGGTGCCTTGAATTCAACCTGATCAGCTGGAGTTCCCAAAGTTATATGCAAGGCATTTAGGCTTGAGCACAATGAGCCTCACAGAGTTACAGCTTGTTAGTATCAGCTGTCAACAATCAACACAGAGAGCAGAATCACAGCTGAGTGGGGATTGTCTCCTGTGATGATCCCACAGTCATAGTGACATCAACAGGATGGCCACTGCAGAAAGCTAGTATTTGAGAATTATTCGAATGTCTGTACTTCTAACACACCTTCCAGGCACCTTCAAGCTCAGGAGCCAAGACAGAGCAAATTCTTTGCGCAAAACAGGCAAAGGAAAGCTAAAATTGGACAATGCTTATCTACCCATTGACAAGGCCACCTAATGCCACCGAAGTGGATCTCAGTCTTGCAGTGTGATGAAAGGAGGACATCATTTTTATAGACTGTGGTGTGATATCTGTAGGGTCACCTGACAGCCAGTAACAGGTCTGTCACCTGCAACAAAAGTATATGCTTCTTGTAGAGGCATCTGAGCTTTGAAAGTTCTGAGACAGCCTTTGTTCCCTCATTACAATGAGTGAGGAATTCGTAATACTTTAATTGTATTTCTCCACAAATGCTCGATTTGCTGGGACATTTTCTACTTCAGTGTCACCTATTGCTCTATTTTTGTCTTTTTCTTTTTCCTGTCTTGCTACTCAGAGCAATTTGCAGGAGCCAAATGACAAGCTTCCACGCTGAAAAAAAAGGCTTCTGGCCTTTCTGTCAATGACTTTATTAGGAGAACCGTCTCTTCTCATTCATCAACCTAATTTTTTAAGCATAATGCCTTATAAATGTTTCAGGCAGAAACAATGTCAAACAATACATGTTAAAAGAGAGAGAGACGAGGCTGCAGGCAGGAGGAAGATGATCATTTCAAAGCAGCAACATATAAACAACTCCCGGGTTTACGCCTGCTGTCGTGTCCTTTAGTTTAGGTGGAGAAGGCATTCTACTCACTTTGCAAAGGATGTCCAGCCAGACCTCTCACCAGGGTGACCAGGGATTTAATGAGCTTCTTGGCTGGGACCGCCAAACACTCAAAAGATGAGCCCTTTCTGGAAAAATGCCAGGGGTTTTGGGCATCACGGACACGTTTGTTGGGGTCACTTAAAGGTCTTGGCAAGGAAAGCAGAGAAAGCTTTAGAAAGAGTTGGTCGTTCAGGTCTCCTCAAAGATTTTTTTTTTTTTTTTCCAAGCACCTGCTACCCATCACAACGTTAATAAAAGGTTTGAACAGAGGGGCTCCTACTCACTGAAGTTAGGTCGGATTTGGCAGGCGAAGGTAAAAGTGCACAGCGCCGAAGCTATCCGAGCTTTTGGATAAACCAAGGTAAACGGTTCCAAGCCCAAAACCAGAGGGAAAGTTTTAAAATGCTGGAACATTTCAATCTGACATTTCTGAAATGTCGCGTTATGTCATGGAAAATCCTGCAACATTTTGGGTTGACCTCTTTTAAATGAAACCTTGCACAGTTTTCAAATCACTGGTTTTTTCACTTAAAAATAGATGGAAAGTCAAAGGGAAAAGAAACCATTAACCAAAATGTCAAATAATCTGAAAACTTGACAGCATGTCTTGATTGGATTCAATAAAAGAAGTCGGATCTACCCAAAATGATGTGTTGAGCAACCCAAAGGGATTCAGAAGGCTGATCTGCCAAGCCCTAATAGCCTTTTTTCTGATAGGATCTTCAACCTAGTGACAAACTTGCTCACAAAGACCAGCTTTTTTTCTTGATGGGCTCTCTGAGGACAGCCCTGACCTTTGGGAAAGGATTGGACATATGGTGAAAATCCAGCTTCTTGGTAAAATGTTCAGCCAGGCCAAAACCAGATTTCTTGTGTTAATGTGATGCCATACATTTGCTGAATTTTGCAGTATTCTGAGATATGATATGATTTAGCTTGATTTTGCTTGGGGAACAGGCCTCCACTGTCACAGAATTTCTAGTTTCTGACAAATTACCTAATCTGGGTGTGTTTGGGTTTTTTTTCATTTTTTTTCTTGGTTGTTTTTTTTTTTTTAACCTAATACATATTTTGTGACTTAACAAAATCAAATCTCTCCTATATCAAATTCTGAATGTAGAGTGCATTACTAAGGGCATATAGGAAGGACAATCTTATATTCCTCCTTTATTCCATTCAGGAAGGTTTCCATTGAGATGGAGAAATCATCAAGAGAGAAATCATCTTCTATCAGTATAAGACTAGTCTAAAAGTATTTGCTTATCAGTAAGAAAATTCTTTGTTGCTACTCCCTAATTAGCAAAACCATCCCATTACTCCCCAGTGTCACTATATGCAAATTACAGCATTTCTGCAGGTTTAAGCTAAACAGATCTGGAAAATAGTTACTACACAAAATGCAATTGAGGCCAATTTTAAATGTTAGCATCTGGCAACTAATAAGCAGTTTTTCTTGATTTTTTTTTTTTTTTTTAAACAGGAATCAGATCTTTGCTGTCTCTGTGCACTTTGAGGAAGCCCCTTGGCTTTGGTGACCATCCAACAGCTTATGACCCAGCCCATTTGATGCCTGACACGGAGAAGTGACAATCTGTTTGGGGGGCTTCCATGCCAGGGATGCCTGTGCTCTGGCAAACTCCATGTGGAAAATGAGGACAAGAAATATCTTTCGTAGATCAGAGAGCCCAGTATGACCCAGTCTCACCAGCCTTTCCTTGATGTGGTAGAAAAGGTGAAAATAACAGTCATTACATCTAAAAAGAAACCAAGACATCTAAAGGCAGATAGCCCCAGCTATGAATGCTACTGGGCTGAATACGTAGCTGGTACTAACTAGCCCACCACGCTTGACCCTGGAGGGTAATGCAGCCAGGCCTGGTGCAAAAATGAAGATCCAAATGCCCTACTAACAAAGGACTTGGTTGCCTACAGCCTCTTCAAGTTAAGTGCCTTAATTTAAGTGGTAAGGAATACAAACAGCTATTCTAATGGGTTTAAAAGTGACTGCAGTAGTAAGCACTTTCTCTAATCAAAATTACATTATCTGTAGAGTTTTACGGTACCTCTATCCCATTCACTTCTTCCCTTCCCCGGCAAGTCTGTGACTGGCAGCCAGATGATTGATGAACCAATTTAATACAGTCTTTGGGCAGCAGCGGGACCAACAGGTTTGATAAACTGAGCAGGGGACAAGTGCAAGACGTGGGATGAATTATGAGTGAGGGATAATTCATCGCGTAGCACCAGGCAAGTTCCCTCACCGCACAGCCAGATGAGATAATTTTCTTGCAAAGGGTTTGCATCCCTGGAATACCCCTGCCTCTTGTTTTCCCCTTGGTCTACGCCCTCTGGATGCCCAGATATGACTATCAACTAACCGCTGGCACAGGTTGTGATGAAGGCTGGCTACTCCAAAACGGAAACCGGGCTTGAGCAAATACCAACCCCCATCAATCCTCCCTTTAGAAGCTTTGGAAATAAGCCAGGAAAGAGAGGAGGGGTGGGGGAAGAAGGGATAAGGAGATCCGGGAGGTTTATCTTACTTTGTTTAACTAATAAAATGAATGTCTCGTTGTTTAGAAACATTTTCACGGAACTTCCCTGGAGTTTCCATTTGAGCTTCTGCAAAACATATTCATCATGTCTCTGGGCTGCATGTTTTATAGGCTGAGAGAAGATGAATACTGTACCTCCACAGCTGCAAGGCCAAAAAATTCTGCTACATCCCATAGTGACTCATACATCATACGCACCGAATACCTACTGGTACGCTGTATCTGGAAACAAGAACACATTGATCACAATTATTAATCCTGCCTCATCTCCCCAAGGCTGGAGAGCAGGAACGGCTCCATGTAGGAGGAGAAGAGGGTGTCCTGACCCCTTTGGTCAGGTGATGGGAGAACTTCTTTTCGCTTTGTGGGAGAAATGGCCAGCAGGGAGCAGGGATGCACAGGCTCCATGCAGCCACCGGCCAGACCATGAGTCTTACTTCTTCTAGTGGCATGCAAAAAAATGTCACAGAATGAGGAGCAACTCAGGAAGAAAATGCTTTTTCTCCCGTACCTTCTCCTATCTTTCTTCTATATCAAAAGCTCTGGCTACTGTTTTTAACTTGCTCAACATGTACTTCTGCTGACCTCAAATTTCTGGACAATATCTTCCACCTTCAGGCGTACACCGCTTATTTTCACTGATGGTGAGAAAAAGGCTCCAGAGTCTTTGCTAAAGATACAGATGGGAAAAGGGTGAAGTCAGGGTTTGCCTCTGAACCATGAATGACAGCAGGGAGGTGCCAGTCAGCAGTGAAGAGCATGGGGCTGGGAGATATCCAGTGTAGGGGATGGGATGTGACAGGAGAGTTTTCAGTCATTAGAAGAGCATCAAAGGATGCTACAGAGTCCCATCAAACAGCTCCACAGGCAGAAAAGGTGATCTACGCAAATGGCAAATGGCTCTGTCAACATTTACAAATTCCGTTGTGCCCATAGTGGAATAAAAACTTCAGCCTGTGGCAACTTGCCTTTCAGGTACCGAAGAGCTCTTCTGGAGGTTTCCATCACTTCTGCTGGGAATTTGGCCCAGGAAATGGACACAGGTCTCAAGCAGCCATTCCCTGTCTGGAACTTGCTGTGGAAGCCACGGGGAGCAGGTGTCACCTGAAACGCAGGCACAACTGAATGGATACACAGACCTCCTAGACTCAATGCTGCACTAAATTTCTGCTGATGCTTAAGTTCCTTTTCCTCTTCAGAGGAAGACATCCAACCTAGTCTTAGCCAGCCTTCTGACTGCGGTGTCCAAACCCAGTTGCTCTTCAGGGAATTCCCATCCACGCTCCAATGTTCACAGGCAGAGACTGGATAACTTGTTTGGGACTGATGTCTTTCCTTCTGTGAGGGATCAACCCCACTCTGAGCATTAAGAAGATAGAAAGCATAAGATCTTGACCGTGTCCTGCTCTCTCACTGTCTGGTAACAGCGAGATCCAGATGGGATGGCTGAGAAGGACCTTCAGGCAGCAAATGCCTAGCCCACATGGAGCTTCTCTTGGGGCAATGCTGAGATACTATGAGCACTTGGGTAGCAGTGACAAAAGGATGATACAGGGATGTCACCAGAGTTTCATCGACACATGGAGAGGGGATAAACTGCCATATGCATCTTGCTGCTGCAGCTTCGCTCGAGGCTTTGCCAGACGTCCTAAGTGCCCTGCTGCACCTCAGAGTAACAAAACAAAATCCAGTGTGAAAACTTCCCCCTGAAGGATTTCTTTCAAGAATGAATCCTCATTCTAGTAAATAGGCTGGTCCCTATTTACAAACAACGGGCTCATCACAGTGGAGGCAGGAACAGCCACTTGCGTGCGGGCAGTGAAAAGGACAGGCTGGTGGCCACCCTGTGTCTGAAGTAGCCTCCTGTGTTGTACTTCAAGGACAAGTGTAGTTAAACCAAATGTTCCTCCAACAAGCCCTTCAAGTGGCATTCCCTTCTTTGAGAGCACCACCTTCTTTGCTCTGCAACAGCGTAGGAGCTTCCAGCCTGGCCAAGATCTCAACAAGCTCCTGAATGGTGATGTGGCAGATGACAAGTGGCCTCAGTAAAGGGATTTCTACTGCCACCAAATTAAATGATGCTGTGTTGGTGAAAGATGTACTGGGAACACTATTTGTTCCTGGAAACCCACGAAAGGCTCAGGAGAAGAGAGTGTGAGTGGGGAGAAGAGGCTGTAAATGGAGACCAGCACGAGTCTGCCTCTTCTGCATGATCAGTTTTCATAACTTCTGGGTTTGAGCCATCAGATCATTTTGGTATCAATATTTTCTGCTGGAATTTGAAAATATGACGTAGGCAAGGACATGATTCAGCCCCTGGCTGGTGCTGCCTGTGGCGTCTGATTGTGCATTCAAGTGCAGATAGAACTATAAATGTCCGAGTGAGATTTTGGCACTTGGAAAAACAAGAGCATAATAATGAGAACAGCAGGCGTAAAAGGCCTGAATGAGCAGAATGCAGAGAGATGTTTTTAGACAAGCTCCACAGCAACAGCAGTTCATCTGATTGTGCTTGAGAGAATGAGACCTCAGCCTGCGATACGAGGGCAATTCTGTTTTCCTGGCATATACAGGAATTTGGATGTTTATGGTAAAGAAGATGACTTCCCCCCTCCGCTTTGCTTCAAGCCCTTAAGCAGATGTTGCCATTTTGTGATGAAAGGGAAGAAAATTTGGGAAAGGTGGCATGTGGTGGAGCCTAGTTTACACACACAGGGACATGTGCCCACACAGACTTATACACAGCTGACATGGGTTTGCGTGCACACGCATAGACATATATATGGTCTGCCTTGAGGCTGGATACTTAGGCACCACTTACGTTTATCAAACAATTTTTAGTGACCAATACAGCCCCTCCTTTATTTTTCTCATTTAGATGGTTGGTTGTTTCTCCCCTGTTTGAAGACGGAGTTTAAAATGTGAGCATTGCTAAGAAAGGAAAATCTGGAAGCGATTCCTAGTTTTCAGATTCCATTTTGTGAGTGGCAAGAAGTTGCCCTTAGCTCAGGGGACATCACAAGGATCTTTTTGCTTGTGATGGCCCTACCCTTGTTGCTGGATCTGGATTGGGACTGACTGGATGGTGCCATGGATGACTTTGCATTTCAGGACTGGCAGAGTCTCCTGAGGTTACATCTGGTGTGTGGTCAGCAACAGAGGGCACCCAGAAGCTCTAGAGTCTCAGTTCTTGGCCATATTTAGAACCTCACTGGATGTGGTCCTGAGGAACCTGCTCCACCTGACCCTGTTTGAGCAAGGAGGATGGTCTAGATGATCTGCAGAGGTCACTCCCAGCCTCAGCCATTCTGTGATTTTGTGAAGACTTGACAGGACAGTTCCACAAAGTTGTGCAATGTGTTATTCAACTGTCAATTTCCTTATACACAAATATGCCTGGAGAAGTTCCCCTCCCTGTTTCACAGGCAAAAGCAGGGATTTTAAAGCCCTGTGATGACTTCATTAAGATTCTGCTGAAGGATCAGCTGGAGGTGGGTTCCTGAATTTGAGAAAAGCTGCATTCAGATGTTTCTTTCTCCCTCTTGCTATATAAGGTTGGTGTACAGACTGGATTCCCTTGTCCACATCCAACCCCTCTGCCCTGTGACCCTCCAGCTCCATTTGTATCAAGGTGCAGTGCGTGGTCCCACCCTGGGTAGTAGTGGATCTCAGACCTCACCACTGAGACCTTTCGTGTCCATGAGGATGGCCACATGACTCCACACCAAGGCAAGTGGGTATGTGTCTCATGTGAAGCACTGGCATCAATCCCCAGCTCCAAGTTGGGGGTTCATCATTTTGGCTAAATTTGCTATGCCTTGGGATACATGAACAGGCCATTATGCAGTGTCCTTCCAATTCAAAATGTCCATAGTGCTAAGGGAGAGGGGCATTGTGAGGCACCAGCTCTGTGCCGTTTGCGTTGACCTGTCTTTGTTTTGCTTTGGTTGCTTCTGTCTACTTCTGGTCCTGTTCCTGATTTGTGATGGTAGGAAGACCATGTTGGTGGGTACTTTACATTCACTGTAGTGGACCTGGTCTCTCTTCCCTCCAACATGAATCACACAGCAGGGGAAAGGGTAGAAGATGCTCCGTCTTCTATTGGACAGAGAAGATATTCTCCATCCTTTATGCCTAGCCCCCAAAACCCGTCCTTGGATGGGGAAAGAATGAAGAAGGAGAAAAAAAAGTGCTGTAAGAGAGACATCCTACTCAGACATCCACCAGCATCTACCAATGCCAGCAATACCTCTGTACTGGCTGAAGAAACTGGAGGCCATGCTTATCTCTTGACTCCACTCCATACTCAGTAGAGGAGGACTCAACAAGATCTCATTTTTTACAACAGGGCAAGTTCATCGGCTGATCTGAAACAATTCATTTGTATTTGTCACCATTGCTGTTGGCATGGAAATGGAAGGTCTAACCTTGTATTAAGCTGTCAACACCCTGAAATGACTATTCTGTCTTTCCTATGACTCAGCGTCTGCAAGACAAGAACTCCATGTTCGCCAGCAGTAACACATCGCAGTGTTGCCATGCCAGCAGATACCAGCCCCTCATCTCTTGTGCAGAGAAGTCCTCTCTTGCTGTAACTACAGTACTCCCAGGTACACGGTCCTGGTGTGGTGGCGTGGCTCGTGTGTGTGAGGAGCCTATCAAGGTACTTTATCTCAGCCCTTGCTCTTCCCCTGTAGACCTCTCCCCCTTTGATCTTCTGTAACTCAGTTCTGCTTCTCTTGTTGCTCCTCTGCTTCTGGTTCACTCTCTCTTTCTTCTACCTAAACAGCCACGCTGCTTTTGCATTTTGTGGACATTATCTCCACCCTTTCAAATGGGTGCAGACAGTCTGAAGGGTGGAAGGGGCAGTATGTTGTGTTCTTATGCACAGTGTTTCAGCAGGAAAAGAGCTCTTTGCAGAGCTGGGAGGTGGGTGTATAGAAGACATCCAGGCAGCAGCACTACACCTTCCTACAGGGGTGGGCAGCTGGAAGGAGCCCAGCAGCAGCCAGAGTAAGCTGGAAAGGCTTTGCTCATCCTTGTGCTGCACGGTGAACAGGGTAGGATGTTGGTGAGAGATCAGGGGAGCCTCTCCAGAAAAGTCACCTGCCCAAGCACTAATAACAGCCTCTCCCAACCCAGGCAGTCTCCTGGCGACACAGAAAGACCAGCAAGACCCCACACCGGCGGTGCCTTAAGCAAAAGAGTGTGTGAGGGACCCCTGGAGGTCTTGCAGCACAGAGCTGCTGGTTTCACCTCCATGATGGCAAGAACATTCTGCTGATGTGCCTTCATCATGCCCAAGTCAGCTCTTTTTCCTGCCTTCAAGAAGAAAGCAAACAGGCTTCAGTTGTATCCCCAAGGATTCTCTAGCTTTGGTACTCTCTCTTCCTCCAGCATCTTAATAACGCCTGCAATAACCACCCTATAATATTGTTTTCTCGCTGCAGGCTTGCTCCCTGAATCTCCTAGTGCTGTGCTAAGGGAAAGGAGCAGGATGGAGGAGAGATGCAGCAATTCTCACATTGGCATGCTGGGACCATTTTATTTTTGATTCATGGCGCCCCCGGTTGGAATATTTGCTGCTTTGATGATAACGGGTGGAAGAAAGAGGCCATCCCAAAGGTCTCTTCTCTCTTTAACAAACTGCTCCACAGGGATAGGGCTCTTCCTCAGTGGAAACCCATTAGCATACAAACATAAGTCCTGATTGTCCAACAGGGAGAGCACAGATTGCTAATAAGGATACTTCTTCGCGGCTCTGAGGGGTCATCAACAACCTGGCCAAGTTTTTTAATATCGGGTTATTCCAGAGTGTACAAACAAGAACACGAATTCTGCTTCTTTTGTCCTATGAAGACAGGCTGAGAGAGCTGAGGTTGTTCAGCCTGGAGAAGAGAAGGCTCCGGGGAGACCTTAGAGCAGCCTTCCAATATCTGAAGGGAGCTACAGGA
>JAOXNO010000024.1:7999930-8014237 GCA_028565335.1 Limnodromus scolopaceus
TCCTATCACTACATTTCCTGCTGGAGAGTCCCTCCCCAGCTCTCCTGTAGAACCCCTTCAGGTACTAGAAGTTGGGAGGAAGGGAGGTGACCCCACCAGACTGAAGCAGCTGAGGAAATCATGCTTCTGGGACTAACACTCAACTGGGAGATGACTTCTTGCATGGTCCCATATTTTGGAGACTCCCCATGGAAACGTGTCCCACTCATGCTGGGCCCTATTTAGCCCTAAAAACATCCTAAAAGCAACTCCTCGTTCTTGGGTTTCTCATCACGACAGCACGGTTGCCCCTCTGCTCTGACAACAGAACACAATTTACCCAGCAGGGACAAGCAGTGAGCCAAGGAGGTGTTCAGGCTGAAGGAGGTAAAAGAAGGCTTGGACTGCAGGCCAGAATTTCTTGTTAAATAAGTATCAATATGCTAATTGACTGAAGACTTTTGAATGCAAAACCAATAGCATCTGTCTGTGTTTGCAGCTGAAGGGAAGTAAAAACAGATCATCTACCACTCTGCAGGCTTTGGTGTTTACAAACTCTGCTTTAGTTCATAAATAGAACAAGCAGTCAAAAAAGTTGAGATTTTACTGCAAAAATCCATCTTTTCCAAGCTCTCAGCCCAGCCCAGTGCTGGACAAACACATCATCCAAGCTTTGTTGATCGAGGTTTACATACAGTAATGCCAAAACAACCCACAGCAAAGTAGGCAGTACACGTTTGGCTTTAAAAATGTTGAAGCCGAAACACTAGCGCTGCAAATGGCAAGGTCCGTTAAAATGAGAATAAATGTTAATATGTTTGTGTAAAGCCAAAATGGAATTTAACAGGGAAAGTTGTGAAGCAGCGTTTTCTGTCACTGGAACAAACCATCAGGAGGACTGAAACACACTGGCTTGACATTATCAGAACAAGCTGGGCAAGGTGAAAAGATTTGTCTTGACACTTGTTCGTGGGTGGATAATTTTGCTGAACGGATTTTCTGAGGGAAAACTGTTTTCTGACTTCTTTTTGTGAGGGTTCTACTTAATGAGCCAGCGAGAAAGACCAGTGAAGGGCACTAGAGCAAGCCCCGAGCTGATGAGCCTCCACTACTCTGCTGTCTCTGGCGGCAACGCTGGTATTATTGCTACCTCTTTCCATTTGATTATGGGCCTTGTTGGTTTTCAGTTGGGGTGGGGGGCGAGTGTCCTTAAATTTTCTGATTTTGGAGTTTTCATGGGCCAGGAGAGACCCAAGATGCTGCCGCAGGCCAAGAAATCCATGATTTAGCACAGATAAGCGACTCCTTTCTCAAAACACTGCACAAATCACAGCTTTTTCCGCAGGAGGTGAACTTTCTTGCGATGGTATGTGTGGTTTCCCATCCTCCGGCTGCTGCTAAGTTCTCTAATTATTAATAGCTTTGCTAATTACAGCGATGGGCTGGGCTCCCCCACAGACAAGTGGTTACCGGTCCTACAGCCCCAGGTCAGGGAAGGCAGTGACTTCCAAGGCACTGACTGACGTGTAGCTCTGCACAAAGTGGTCATGGAAGCTGCTGCACCCAGAGCAGGGAAAGGTGAGCTCAAACCTGGCTTCTGTGACCAGATCAACCTCCTTTTCCTTTTTCCAGGAGAGCAGTGCTCACCGGTGAGCCACTGTGTGAGGCAGGTCACATCCTCTGGCTGGAGATGTATGGCCAAGTGCCACAAGGCCACTGCCCTTAAAGGTGGCTGGCAAATGGGAAAAAACAAAGGCAGCCAGAGAGCAAAGAGAGATGAACATCTGAGTTTTAGTGGAAATTAAGAGGAATAAAGGATACACAAGAAGAGAAGGGCAGAGAAAAAAACCCAGAGGTGAGCCCGGGCGAATGAGGAAATGCATACTCTTCAAGCGTGCAAGGTAAATTCTTCAATTTGCAAGAAGTCTTCAGGTTGATGAGTCTTTCAGCCTTGCTTGGTGCAGCTGTGGTGAGGGGTGAACCAGGTTGTTGTGACTGGTCTGTGATATGCAGGTGACGAACTGACCCTCTTCTGGAGGAAGGTGGACCATAAATCCTGGGTCTCAGAGCCTTGCACCTACTCGGAGCTGCTAATATGCTTGTTTCTAAAATCCTGTGTGCTCCACCATGGGAGAAACCAGTCCATCTGGGGCTTTAAGCCTGAATAATGTGGCAGTGGCTTTTAGGCTTGGCTCCACGTGTGCACACTGAGTTTACTCTTCCAGTGTTACAGAATCACAGCATGATACAGGGTTGGAAGGGACCTCTGGAGATCATCTGGTCCAAACTCCCCCACCAAAGCAGGTCCACCCAGAGCAGGTTGCACAGGACCATGTCCAGGCAGGGTTTGAATGTCCCCAGAGAAGGAGACTCCACCACCTCCCTGGGCAGCCTGTTCCAGGGCTCTGCCACCCTCAAGCTGAAGAAGTTCCTCCTCATCTTTAGGTGGAACTTCTTCTATTCAAGTTTCTGCCCGTTACCTCTTGTCCTATCCCTGGGCACCACTGAAAAAGACTGGTCCCATCCTCCTGACACCCACCCTTTAAGTACCTATATGTGTTGATCAGTCTTCTCCTCTCCAGACTAAAAAGACCCAAGTCCCTCAGCCTTAACAACAGCCTAACTCCTGCACCGCCCTGCTCACCCTGGAGAAGGTCAGAACCACTGTCACCACTGCACTGATGGAGAAGAGACAAGCAGTTCTGTGTGATTCGGCCTCAGACTCCAACATTTGTAAGCACGTGAGGAGTCCTGTGGACACCAGGGCTGCCTGCTGGGCTTCAATGCCGCCCTGGGCTCCAGACAGTTCATGGGCAATAAGTAGAGCCAGAATGTAAATCCAGACCTTGTATGGCTTACAGCTGGAGTAATTAATAAAGTGAGGCTGTAATTGGAGTGCTTCAGCAGAGCTTAGGGTAGACAAATCTCTGCTGGACCCATTCTCCAAAGCAAGCCTGCAGAGCGTCTCTCAGGGGCCATTACCGCTTGGCTGCCTGTTCGATAGGAAAGCAGGTGGGAACTGATCTCTGAAATCATGCCTCAGGAAATCTCCTCTCAGCTCCTCCAGAGAGCTCCTCTCCCCGCTGCTTCGGCTCGGCATTTACCAACAGATTTTCCCAGGCAGCCTCCCACCTGCTCAGCTCTTTTTACAAATCTGGCCCCTAACGGAGAACTCAGCTCTTTCAGAAAATCTGCTATGAAAGGAGCTGAATGAAAGCACGCTGACACCCATGGGAAGGTCCTCACCGGTTCCAGAGAGCTTTGGCCCGCGCTGATTCATTTCTCTTCTCTACTCCCAGCACACCAACGCGGTTCTAGAGATCAAGAAGAAAAAAGGTCATGGACTTCACCACCGCTGTAGCACAAAGAACACGCGTGCAGTCCAAAGAATAATTGAAGTCACGCTCTCAGTTCTTAACTTACTTTAATTGAAGATATCAAAGAAGAATAAATTTCATTATCGGACTCAGCAGGAAAAGCTAAGTTGGAGGAGGGTGGTTCTTTATTCATTCGCATGGCTATATATCACACACAATGTCTGGCAGAAAATAAAGCGTTTTAACTTGGAGGGAAATATTAATTTTAGCTGAAAAGAAACAGTGTCTAATATGCCCACCATGACATTTATTTTCAGCAGTATGCCTTAGAATATCAAGGTAAATATTCTAATTGTTAACCTTGAAGTAATTGCATCATTATGATTTCTGAGGAGGAGCGTGTTTTCAACCACATACACAAAATAATATCACCACGTTACAGAGAGAAACTCAACGGTCTCTGTAATGCATTGCATTACATTGCATCTGGTGTAACGGGTGGGATGGTGTCAGACCAACTAAAATCTGCTAAAGAGCTCACCATTGAACCCAGAGTCGGCCAAGCCTGTTCTTGTAGCATTTTAGATCATTAAACACCTTGATCTTTTTGAGCTAATGTACTCCAACACATGGCAAGGACACTGAGCTCAGAAAAGGCCAATTCCTGAGAACACAGAGCTGAAAACACAGTCCTACCCTGGGTGTGACACAGGGCTGTGGCTCAACATGAGGATGGTGTAGCGCCAAAGATCTAGACTCCAACTTCTGTCTCTGAATTGGTCATGAGGTCCCTTTGGTAGTTTATTGCTGCCTCTTGAGTTGGGAAACCAGATAAAGAAATTGCTTTGAGAGGAGGGCAAGGAAAAAAAAAAAAAACAAAACATGAAACCAGCTTCCCCATCACAGCCTGGAATCTCCTGGGCTGGTTTCCTCTGGCGTTATGACAGATCACACAGATGTTCTGGGAGGACTGCAAGAAAGAGGCTATGCATAGGGTGACTGGTTCTGCTTCAGCTCTCTTCTGGCAGCAAGGTGTCCAGGTGCCCCCTGAATCAGTGGTTGTTCCCAGCCCACCGCAGAGAACACCAGGAAGTCCTGCCCTCACCTTTATTTTTCCTAATTCTCTGATATTTTCAGTCTTCACCACTGCCAGTGGCAAGGAGCTTCATGGTGCAACCTCATGCTGTATGGGAAGGCAGCAGAAACATGGTTTCTTGATGTCCCTCCTTCTTTCCTCCCCTTACGCAAAGAGTATTTTTTAAAGCTGAAAGACCTGTTATGTGCTGAGCTCTTACTGAAAGCCAGAAACTCTGTTTTCCTCCTGCTGTCCTGATGCACCAGTGGTACCACTGCACTTCAAGGTGAGCTTCCAACACCTGTGAGAAATGAATTGCCTTCTTCCCACTGTTGACTTCTTTCTCGTTTCATTACTTCTTCACTTGTCCTTGCCCTAAGTACAGGACTTGCAGGCTCTACCTAGACTGCCACCAGGTACCATGCATTAGTGAGGTGTCTGGTTAGAGGTGTCAGAGCTGAAATGTTAAGGCAATTTGCATTCATTAGACCTCTCCAAAAGAGAAGGTAATCCGGGGGCAGATTGAAGCTGTGGACAATTCATTAGATGCACATCTTAAAGGAAAGTGTGCCAGACACGAGAATTTGATGTGCTTCTGAATGCCCGGGATCGATGCAATGTTGCTGTGGAACAGCACAGTTGGGTATTTTGGAAAATTTGCGCTTGACTGGGGCAAATTGGCCGCTGGTCTGGGTCACGGTGGATCTGAGGCTCACACGGAAGAGATGGCATGGATGTCTTAGGAACCGAAAATCAGAGCCTTGTTTCCACCAAAGCGTGCCATGAAATTTGGAATAAATCTTCTAATTGAAAATTAATTGGTGTTATACTGAGAAATGCAAAACAAGACAGTGCTAATTCAGACAGTTTCCTTTCTCGAAAACCAAGGACAAATTAAGGTTCTCGCTAGTGTTATGCAGTGAGACGTGTTTGCATCTGACATTGGGAAAAGACTGCCCACTCTGAGCTGTGTCTCTCCATCTTCCTCTTCAAGGGCATTTTACCACTTCTTGCAATAAGAAACACAGAGCTCCACAAAAACCGAGACCTCTGAGGCACCCCAACCTCTGTTGAACATCACAGCACCTGTCTAATTCATGAGAGGGGTAGGTAATGCGTGTCCATCCCAGAGCACCCATGCCTTCTGACAGACCAAGCCAAACTCCTCATCTCCAGCCGGTGAGGAAATCTGGCACTCTGAAACACACTCAGCTCCGACACCACCCCGTCAGAAACCTCACCTGGAACACAACCATACATGCGTCACTGCAGGTTGATAGAGGTACCCTCTATCAGGTCTTCCACCTGCTTTGGTGGAATCAAACTCCTCTTTGAGGTCAACTGTTTAGGCTGTGAGAAAGTGAAGGAAGTGCTTATGAAGTTTCTGCTGATTTTTCTGTTTTTCTCCTCCTAGCCCCAAAAAGCAGAGGGTAATCAGCCTCTTTTCTCTTTATTACCATGTTTTACTTACTGAAAAAAAACAATGCAAGTCTCTGCTCAGTCTCTTCCTTCCTGGGATACTCAGTTCTGTCCGTACATGCTGCATGTTACAGGTGTCCCCTCTACCTTGCTCTT
This sequence comes from Limnodromus scolopaceus, assembly GCA_028565335.1. Taxonomy (NCBI): domain Eukaryota; kingdom Metazoa; phylum Chordata; class Aves; order Charadriiformes; family Scolopacidae; genus Limnodromus; species Limnodromus scolopaceus. The sequence continues at coordinate 8,005,877 of JAOXNO010000024.1, forward strand.
CTGCCCTGGCTTCCTTCCAGTGCCTCTGCATAGTTCTTGAAGCACAGCCTCAAAATTGGGCGCGACACTTGAGTCAAGACCTCGCCAGCCCCAAGGTGACTGGAGCAAAAGCAAGGTCTGTCAAGACGTACTCCTATTCGTACCTCCCCAAATCAGCTCTATCTTTTTGCTAGAGCATCACCCCACACCCAATGGTCCATCCTCTGCGTTCCCACACCCCACATCTCATCGCTGCTTCTCAGTGTCATATCCGTATCTTCATTTTTAGGCTGCTGAATTCTCCTGCCCTGCACATCGTACCAGCGCATCTTTAACAAATGCCACCTGAGGGACTGCAGACCGTTTCCCTGACTCACCCAGGCCAGTCTGGCCAAACCCTGTCCTCTCAGTGTCACCCTCAGTCTCTCAAACTTCATCTGGGCCATGTGAGTTAATCATTTCTGTGTTTAATAAACCTATTAATTGGAATCAACCATTGCTAGTGCTTCCTGGTGACTAAGTATTAACTTGCTCTGCTGGTGGCAGCATCAGAAGACCTCACTCATGTCAGCTGATGCCCTCCCTGGAGAAACACCACTTTGCCCTTCCTCTACGAGCAGGTTACCCAGGCAAAGAAATGCCATCGCTTTGCTCTGGCATGACTTATTCTTGACGAATGTGAGTTGACTGCTTTTACCCCTCCAATTATTCTTCATTAAGGGCTTGTGGAAGAAACGAGTGGATGTCAATGTCATATTTTTTGGCGTTGTAGCTTGGCTGATGGGTTTACGAGTCCCTGCCTCCTTCCTTTGGAAACAAGCACCATCTCCAGCGCTGTGGGCCTGCAGCCATGCCCCAGGAGGTCTCAGAGATAACAAGTTCAGAAAGTAACACTGGGATAATTTTTTTTTCTTGCAGCCTTGTTTCAAAAACAAACTTCCTTTGAAATTAATGCATTCAGAAGTAGCCTATTTTGATGAAACAGAATTTTGTGGCAAAAATATGTTCTGTCACACACTTTTTAATCAGCTCTGTCCCTAACTCGTTTGAGGAATAATGCAATATTTTTCATTTTCTGTTTTGTTCTGTAAAACTTAAGTGTGGAAGCTTGCTCTATTTCCTTCACTCGGGATGTCTGGTACATTTATGTGCTGTTTTCTGGCTGTGAAAGAGTTTGGTCTCTATGAATCTAAAAATACTTAACACAGGAATCTTAATTGATCTCGGTTGGAACTCAGCTTGGGTGATTTCATCATTGCCTTTGCTGAGAGCAGAGTTAGACTGGAAAATGTTTGAGCCTGTCACAAATCAAGTGAATCAAGAGCCTTTCAATACTTGGCGATAAAATCTGAATGCCTGATCAGTCGCAGAAAGTCTCAGCTGTCCTGCCTCATTCCAAGGTCTTGGTGTGAGATGATTAATTTAAAAAGTTCATTAAATGACAGCCTTTAGGTCAAACGCTCAGCTTGTGTTAATTGACACATCTTGCTGGTGTTTATCATCTAAACTCTCTTGCTAGTGATCTCCGGGTGACTAATCGGTCAAGTGAAGTGTCTTCCTGCCCACAGATGAGGGCTGTGTTGGTCCCTGGCAGTTTTTACACCCCTTGGCTGTTGGTGGGGAGTGGACAGGCAACGACCTCCTGTCAACTACAGATTTCCTTTGCGTGTAGAGAGAGAGAAAGGGAGAGGCAGAGAAAGACCGGGAGGTGATGGAAGGAGGGGATTTCCACCCAAAGGGAAGATGGCATGCCACGACCAAAGCAATTCATCTTCTCCTCAGCCTGCAGATTGGCTCGAGTCAGCAAACTCTCAGGAAAGCTGATGGCTAGAGGAAGACCGAAGACCAGACGAACTGTCCTGGTGCACAAAGGTGTAGGATAAGCACCAGGATAAAAAGTCAGTCTATAGCCAGAAAGGGAGCCCAAAGAGTGATAGAGGAGGTAGCAGAGGAGGACTTGCCTGCCCTGCAGGTCTCCATGGGTTGCTCTTTGATTGAATATGCTCAGAAGGGACCATGGTTGAGTCCCGAGACTTAAGGCATCTCCTGCTATCACAGATCCCCCAGATCATCCTTGCTTACCAGGCCACCTCCTCCTCCTCCCAGCGCTGAGCTAGCACAGCAGAGAGATGCTCAGCAGGCTGCAAGTCACAAGCAAGGTGAACACCAGGGCTGCCTCTGCCAAGCAATAGAGAGCAAATTCAGTGTCAGCAAACCCACTCACAGCACAGGGGGGAAGAAAAAAAAACCTTATTGGTGTAAAAGGCGACTTGCTTTGGCACCCAAGAAATTGAATTTAGAGTTTGGGCATTGAAATGCTGATGGGGAGCTCGCAGCATGGAAGTTAATCCCCAGCAGATGATGTACCGTGGCCTTGAGCCTAGTGTCACCTCCCTAAGGAAGGACTGAATTGCTGGGATGGTTCATGGGGGCTACCTTGGGAACCAGAAACGTGTGAAACCCCATCTGCCTTGCCGTACAGCTTTGCATTCTTCCTTTCCTTTGGGCTCCTTCTAGCCAAAGGATGGCTCCATACTGTATGTCCTTTGTCCCAAGCCTGAATCACAGGTAGAAACTAATTTTACTTAAAAGCAAACCAGCCCATCTTCTCCCCATCCTTCTGCTCCAATTCTCAGCAGAGGAAGCCTCGACGCGGTTTTTTCAGTGCACCTGGGTGCACCCATCCCTCTCTACCAACCTGCTCTCCCGTCACCCGGTGTTTCCCATCCTTTGACCCATTGCAAAGACCCTCTTCATTAGTGTCATTTCACAGAGAGGCACAGCTCCTGGCTGGGGGACTACGCCGCTGCCTGGCTGCTGCCAGCGTGGAAGAGAGCCTTTGCCACACCGTGCCCCTTCTCTGCACGGCTTTCCAGGACAAGCTCCCTGGTAATGCCTTTTCAGACACGGTTTTCAGGGGAAGGGACAATTAGATCCATGTAAGGTGAACTGCTGCCTGAGCGCACACCATCTCTCCCCATAGGACAGGTTCTTCACTCTGCAGATTTCCCCCATGTAGAGGTTTTTTTGCAAGGATTTCTGTCTCAATGTCTATCTACCCAGCAGATTGGTGTACTAAAAAAAAAAAAAAAAAGAAAAGATATTTTTCTCAGGAGATCAGGCCTAACAGAACGCCAGGAGCTAGACACCCTGACGACCACTTGGTTATATGGGAAAATAGAGGATGCCAAGATATTAACTATTTTCCTCCTGCACAGGGTTCTGAAAGATAGAAAGTATTCCACATATTGAAATAAAATATTTAAATTTCCGTTCCTTATTTAAGACTATTTGCTGGTTCATCCTTTTGCCGGACTCTCTTTTTTTTTTTCCTTTTTTTTATCTGCTTCACTTCACTTTACTGCTAACTGTGACTTAAGTACAATTTATGATTCAAGTCAAGAGCCTGATTGCATTTAGTTTGCTGGTGACAGAATCAATTCATTCTGGGCAGGAAGAATGATGCATTGCTTGTCAGCCCCTTACTGGTCCATGGATTATCGGAAAGCCTAGTGAGTGTCTTTGTATGTCTTGGAGTCATGGGTTTTCTGCTTAAATAGCTTCATAATTACTGAAATCCAGTATTACTCTCCTCATTGGAGGTTATAGGAATTCTCACGTAAAGGAACAGAGTGAACATATCCTGGCTTGCGAAGGTACATGGACCACAAGAGGACACAAGTATGACTGCTCAGGAATAAAAAATAAAAGGAATAATACTTCTTCAGTACAGCAAAGGAGGAGGCTGTGAGGTGGGCTGCTGCTAAAAGGAGGTCTGGACTGTCATTGCTCTGTGAACTGCCTGTCATCCCCAGCTTCTCATGACTGCCTGTCAGATGTAGGTGTCCTGAACAGCATCACGCTCCAAAACCACGTCACAGGGAGAACCTTAGCTGGGCGAAAGGCTGGCGGTGGTGGAAACCATCATCCCCTCCATGGCTTCTGCCTTACTCATGGCTTCTCTCCCACCACAGGAGGTGTCTACCCTCTAACGGGGGTGCCTGGTGGCTGGAATCCATCATCCCCCTCTAGGGTAACTGCGATGGAAATGGACTTGGGCAGAGGCCAAGCTGGTCACCCAGCAGGATCGCCCTCAATTAAACACTGAGCTTTGGATGCGATGCAAATAACAGCTACAGCAGAGAGCGGGGAGGACTCAGGGCAGGGGAAGAGGTGGCTTTGAGGAAGGTTTTAGAAATCATATTGGTTGGAGCTTTTCTAGCACAACGGTTTTCCTCTAGAACGGAGTATTTCCCTTTCATTTTCTCAAAAGTATGTAAGTTTTGATAAAATTGCAGACTAGAACAAGGAAAGTACTGGAAAAAAACCTCATTGCTAAGTTTCTCTTGATAATACCAAATCATCTCATCCTGCTGCGGTAAATAAATTCCTCTTTCAACTCGACCATTTTGATTAATTTCACTTGAACTTTTAGGATAATATCAAATATTAATTTTAATAATATATTTCAGTGATGTTTTTAATATTTGCTGGTATAATGCTTTGTTATTCTAGAAGAAAAGTGTGTGTACCTTATGGAAATGGAGCGTTTAGGTATTGTTGAAACAAAATGATTTGATGTAGTCAAGACCATCCAATTTGGTTATCCTCATTAGAGATTTCTGAAAGAGGGAGAGGGAAGAGCATTTTATGTTTAAACTTGATTTAGAACAAAAATGCCTTCTGAAATGTTGGGATTTTATCGCTGGATAAAACTGCTGGTATATAGCAGGTATTTCTGCCAAGAAGCAATGAAACCAAGAAAACTAGGTGTGAAATGAAAAAGAATAAGGAGGCGGACAGTTACTGATTGTCCTGTCTGGGGCTGCGGATGTTACCTTGCCAGCCAGAGCTACTGCAGGGAAGACCATCAGAAAACCAGTGTACTCGTCTCTACAAACTGAAAGTCTCAGCTTCATCTCTCAAACTTCTATTGCCATTGTTTTGTTTCTCTCTCTGCTGACATCATTGCTTGAGTTCCTCTTGCTGCCCCAAGAGACGGGGAGTGGGAGAGACTCATAGAACCACAGAATCATAGAACGGTTAGAGTTGGAAGGAACCTTAAAGACCATCGAGTTCCAACCCCCCTGCCATGGGCAGGAACACCTCCCACCACATCAGGTTGCTCAAAGCCCCATCCAACCTGACCTTGAACCCCTCCAGGGATGGGGCAGCCACAGCTTCTCGGGGCAACCTGTTCCAGTGCCTCACCACCCTCACAGCAAAGAATTTCTTCTTAAAATCTCCCCTTCTAAATCTCCCCTCTTTCAGTTTAAAACCGTTACCCCCCGTCCCATCACCTAGCCCATCCTTATTTCCCCATAAGCAACCAAATCGAATGGGCACAGAGGACTGAGACAACAGGCTAGAACTGAGTAGACCTGAGGCTATGTTCATGGAGATCTGTAAAGACCCAACCACAGGATGTGAATCTAAGGTTAGGCTTGACTAGTTACATCCCAGGGAAAGTTAACTCCTGTGTTGTCTCTCTCTCCGGCACAACTCACCTACATTCCCAGTAAAGACACAGCGTAGGGCTGAAGGAAATATAACTTGAAAGTGCCCTCAACAGCAGAGCTGGATGCAGTTGACGTATGGATGAGGAGGGCTGGACGACCTTCACTCCCTAATGGATTCGCTCCTGAGCTAAACACATCTGAGGCTTTGGCTGTATCTCTTCATCAAACTAATGGTGTGATGGGAGTTGCGCTTATTGGATTAGATCAGCACTGAGGCATGGGCTTATGCTAACAAGCAGCGAGTTCCCCAAAGTCCCTGGAGCATGTGTGATGTCCGTTGGCTGCTCCTCCAAAAGCAGCGGGCACTGTGTCAGAAGGTGCATTGTAAAGTATCATAAAGACTTCTTTACATACCGTGAAGAAGTCAGATCCAAGGTTTACTCAGCAGTGGCCAGTGCCTGAGTAGATGCACGCCAAAGCCTCAGACGAGTGATAACTCCCTGCTCCTCAGGATACCCCCTGAGACAGAGCACTCTCCTGGTCTCCTTGGGAGCACAGGCAGTGTGCTCGCTGTCCCCTGTCCCCATGCCACAGGGAGTCCTGGGCAGACCTCTGTGGAACGATTTGGCAGCATTTCACGCCGGGCTGCTCGAGTCCACTCTTTTTTTCCTGGGAAGGAAGGTGTCCGTGCACCGGAAAACGTGGATAAGTGATGTGTGGCACCCTGTCACTTCAGGGGATCTTGCAATGGCAATTGGTCAAACTCTCCTAGAGGGGGCTAATTGGATGGCCTGGGAGACAGGAAAGCATGGTCACGCGTGTCTTGCTCTCAACACTGCAAAGAGCTCCTTGGGTCCAGCGCTGTTTTATGGAAAGTGTGTTTAGGGAAGGCCACAAAGACCGAACCACCAGAGCTACGATTTTCACTGCTCTTTGTTCTTGGTGACAACAGTCCTGCTTACAGAAGCGGGCGAGCAATGGTACCTCTCCTTTAGAAGTGCATCTCAGCCAGGACTCCCAGTTCATTGAAAACGGAGTGCATTTGATGCCACCACATACCAAGACACCTTCTTAACTCCAATTAAAGCTTTGCTTTTGGCTAGGCACGTGCTTGGGTGCCACTCTTCTGCTAACAGAGCTCTGGACTGAGGCACTCTCAGGCTCTACTTCCTGATAGAAATAATTTGCCTCCCCAAGAAGTCCCCCTGGTCTTCCTCTTTCTTATTCGTTATTAGTGACATCTAGTGACCAGCAAGAGTCATGCAGCAAATGAATGAATCCATAATTAATAAGGTAGGCTGAACTTACACGACAAGAAAATACTTGGTCTATTAATTTAGCAAGAATTTCTCACTGCTGCCAGTAGAGAAGTCAGCCAGGCAGGATTGTTTGAAAAGGTCATTCTACTCTTCAGCCTTTTGCAGGATGCCAAGGGCTGCCCTAGCTCCTGCAGGGGGTCCTATGAAGAAGGCCCTTGGCTAAGACCTACCAGAATGTTTCATGATCCAGATAACAGTCTTGGGGTTTGCATTTTGATGTGCTTTAAAAGGTCTGATCTTCGGGTAGGGAATTTTCAGCTGGTAAATCAGGTTCTTCAGGACATCTCAGTTGGGTGTCTGAAAAGCTAGGCAATTTGTAACGCCTCTTTTTAGCCTGCTTTCCTGATAAAATAAGAATATTTAACTGTTTCCTGTGTTGCCACCATTTAGCTGAGTCTCTACTCCCTACCAGCTTGCACCCCAAGTTACACAGCAGATGTCTCTGAGGTCATTATGCTCTTACCCTGCTTCATGCAAGTAGGAAACCAGGCAGAGCCAAGTGCCTGAGATGGCTCCACAGGGAGAGAGGCTGCAGCAGCACTGAAATCCTAACTAGATGCTAACGAGCCTGTTTGGGAAAGGAGGCAAGTGGGAGAGACGCTTCATAAACAGCCCAGCCGTAGAGAAAAACGTCGCTTGAAGTTCACATCTTCTAGCACGCCAAAGTCCATCTGTCTTGAGATGCAAATCTAGGGGGAAATGGGCTTGGCTTGGCCCTGTGCTTGCTACTGCAAGAATAATCTGTAAAAATAACTAGAGAAAGAGGCTGTTAATCCCAGATCCTTATTTTTGCCTCTTTTTTTCCAAAGTAATGCTGGACTAGGTGAACAACAGTGCCCAGCTGCAGGGCACCCCAGGTGTGAGACCCAACAGAGAGGTGAATGCACCCCAGGTCCCCATTTGCCTTGCCTCTCAGGGACCTGGGGGAAGAGGCGGCTGCAAAGTGGTCCAGCTGAGGAATCCAGCTCCCCAGCAAGATTTCAGAAAGTTCTCTTAGCAACCAAGCCCCCAGGCTGATGGAGATCATGTCTCAGATAAAAAGCACTTTAAAGGAGCTGAACCAACACTGGTTTTTGACCTGTACCCTCACCAGCCTGCTGTGCAGGACACGGACCCTGGGCCAAGCCTACTCTGCTCCTGGCACTGCCACAGTAAATGGTGTGGCATGTGGCTAGCAGAAATGGAGAGATGCATGACTCTCTGGCCAGAGCATGCTGCTGGTGCACCTCTCCCACTCTGGGAATCCATGAGTGACATGCCACAGTGGAGGTGGCTGACCCAGCACGTGGGACCTTAGAGAGGTCATCCTGCCCCTCTACTCTGCCTTGCTGAGGCCCCATCTGGAGCAATGGGTCCAGTTCTGGGCTCCCCAGTTCAAGAAGGACAGGGAACCCCTGGAGAGGGTGCAGCAGAGGGCTACAAAGATGATGAGGGGCCTGGAGCATCTCCCTTACAAGGAGAGGCTGAGGGACTTGGATCTTTTTAGTCTGGAGAAGAGAAGGCTGAGGGGGGATCTGATCAATGCCCATAAATACTTAAAGGGAGGGTGTCAAGAGGATGGTGCTGGTCTTTTTTCAGTGGTGCCCAGGGACAGGACAAGAGGA
>JAOXNO010000024.1:8088431-8098805 GCA_028565335.1 Limnodromus scolopaceus
TGGGAGCTGCAAGTCCATGCGAGTACGGCTCTGTCTGGAGGTGCAGACACTGCTAAGGAGAGCTCGTGCTTCTCGGCCGGTTGGCCCTAAATCTCTCCCCGAGTCCCAGAGCCAGGGAAAAGCTTTGGGTTCACGAGCTGCAGCAGCAAAGCTCTGACCCTCCCCTGCGTTTAAGGAAGGACGACTCCCAGAACTGATCCGCCAGCGGCGTGACAAGAGACAGCGTGAAATAAGCCCTTCCCCGCTCGCCCTTCCACATCTCCCACCAGTATCTTCAAAGAGTCAGGCAGCCAACGCAGCTAAAAAACGAGGCCTCAGCGCTGAGCTGACCCAGCTGCCACCAGCCAGCCCAGCAGAAAGACCTGCCAAGCGAGACGCTCTTGGCAGGGGAACTTCCACTGGTGCTCTCAGCCTGCGGCAAAGGCCCGGTAACGCAGCGGAAGGCCCACAGTGGAAGGTGCCTAAAATTAGGTCAGCCTTTTAACTTTTTTTTGGGCCTTCGTCCCAATAGGGACAATCACCAAAGGCTGACGCTCAGCAGCTTGTGAGGACGGGGTGACCCGCGCCCCTTCCAGTCGCGCCCTCAGTCATTGGCGTTTCAACATGAGAATGCAATTCCTTTGAATTCAGGAGCTCGTGACACCCCAAACTCTCATCTTCTCTGGCACGGCCACTCTTTTTCCTCGCACGCTGTCGGGAGCCGCTGGCTAATAAACACAGCTAAAAAATGGTGGAAATGCTTGGTTACGTCCTCATTTCTCGCCCCGTCCCCTTACTAAGGGGACCAGTAAAATTACCCATCCAGGCCTCAAGCCAAGATGATAGAAGAGAAACGTGGTTAAACCCACCAAAAGCCCAACGGAGCTCCTTCGCCACCGCCTAGCGCTCGTGAAGAGAGGCTGGACAACGGGGAATCGGCACGTACTAATGAAGAGAGCAGTTAGAAAAATGGCAAGTGAGGGCACCCGAGCAGCTCGGCACCGGGGTCACTGACCCAGTGGCACGGCAGATGGGACACCCCCACGGTCACCGACCTGCTTGGCAGGAGAAACCAGCCGTTTTCATGCACGGCTCTCAGAAGGAACGGTGCAATGACAGAGAGGAAGCAGGATGAATAATTCCTATGGGATCCGAGCACATCCTGGATGGAGATCCTTGTTGTCAGGCAACCAGCTCATCCCCCTGACAACCAACCTGAACGGAGATCTGGCCCTGTGCTCACCGCGAGCTCCTCAAACCCCGGCAACGATGGGAAGTGGGAAGGGGAAACGGGCAACCCACAGAAGATGTGCTCCTAGGGAGCTGAATGTCCCACTAGAAGTTGGTTTTCTGGTAACTTGCTTGTTTTGCTCTCCTTCATTAGATACGAGCCCACCCCAACTCCATACCCAAAGACGTGGTTAGTTCAGCTCTCGTCAAGATACCATTTTTAGGCAAAGGATGACAGCTTCTCACCTCCAGCCCCCAGAACCCTTCTGCAGCCCTTCTCCACACCCTTCCCACCTTCCTTTCAAAACTGGACACAGGACTCCTAGGCTCGAGGATTAACACCGGACTCGCTTTATGCCTGGGTGAGATTTACTGGTGTAAGTGTCAAGTTAATCTCAAAATAATCTCAAGATAAGTATGTTGACTTCAAAGCACAGAAAAGCCAAAAGTGAGAAACGCGCTATTAGGACTGTGCAAAACTGGAAGCTCCCCCATTGTTCACCTCAGCACCTCCACCCGCTCCCAAGACTTCCTTCTCTTGACCTGGCCCCTTCCACCATTACCTGAAGATGGAATTTCTTTCAAAGGGATCCCATTCCTTCCTTCCAGACTTACCCCAGGAGTAAAAACCCAAAGACCCCTCCTGTGCACAACCCCAAGCTCCAGTCTCACTCACCTTTTGTCCAGGGAACCTTCCTGGTCTCTTTTGCTCAGCTTCTGGGACATCACAAGACATTGAAAAGATACTTTTTTTTTTTCTCCTCTGTAGATCTGGAGCTGTTTTTCCCCAGCTCTGGAGCTGCCTTGCCCCATGATTCCCCCCAAACACAGGGAACCAGCAGCAAAGGCCCCCATCAGGTTTGTACACCCACTGGGATTTAGAAGGTTGCTGCTGGAGAACATCCACGCTCACAGACCAGAGCCAAGGTTTGCAGACAAAGACCCATTTGCTACAAAACTACACCGGCTGATAACGAAGTCTCTTATCAGTTATGCATTTAACACCAATCACTGACTTTCCTGCTGTTTTTGCACCAGGCTGTCCTCAGGCTAAGGGAGTTATGGGCACGGGGGTCACGTCCTTCCCTGCAGCACAAATTCATCAGGATTTAATAGGAAACATCTCAGCCAGTTCTCAGGCCCTGATCCTCTCTGCCCGACCATTTAAAGGTTACTCGCCCAGATCAAACTTCATTCAAACTCCACCCCATTGAAACCAAGCCAGAGAATAGCACAGTCCCCCAGCCCAGCTGGGCTCGTGACTGATCCACTCCAGGCCTTTCTGCACCCACCTCTGCTTGCAAATGGAAGCTGTGACGGGTCAGGCACGCGGGCTGAAGAAGCTGTTCCTCCAGCTCCACTGGTTCAGGTCCTAAACGCAGTGAGCCATGGGTTTGGGCTGGAAGGAAAGCCCTGGGGCTTTCCACCCAGAAAAGCCAGAGGGACAACAGGGTCACCATCGAGGACCAGATGCCAGAGGAAGCAAGGGTTCCTAAAAAAATGCTCAAAAAGGCAGATGGAGGAAGACAGAGGAGTGGTTCATTCTTACACAGCACAGCTGCATAAACACAGCCCCAAAACGCAGCAGCCAGGACCTGAAATCACAGCCTTAGCACAAGTGTTTTCAAAAGCAGAGTGTTTCTTCTAACAGCCAAGGACTTCCACCCCTTACCCAAAACCAGAGGCCAGATTAAGGGCCAGGGAGACAGGGTTTGCCTCCCCCCGCCGTGATCAGGGACCCACCTTCCTTCTCACCCCACTCTTTGGGCAAGACAGACTAGGTCACAAATAAAAGCAAACCCTCCCTCAAAGGAAAACCCACAGATCATAGCAATTATTAATTCATTTTTTATGTTTACAGTAGTCACTTAAGAGAAATACCAAGTTGGGGTTGTTTGTCTGTTTTTTTTTTAAATCAGAATGCTGATGTTGGAGTTACTTTATTGGGAAAGCCGTAGGAAGACCAAAACAGCTGCTCTAAAATGCTATTACAAAGAAAAATAAAAGTTGAGATCACACTGTGCTTTAAAGGAAAGTTACATAGTTTAACTTGCATAGCACAAGCATGTGTTAAGTAGTTAACAGGCATTGACGAAGCCCATCTCAAACTGTGTTATTGCTTTTGGTTTTCTTTTTCTTTCAAATCTGAGCAACTGGTTGCTGGTCTCTGCTGGAACCAAGGGAATCTTACTCGCAGTTACTTTCGAGTAGTTTAATTTGGTTCAGCCAAGGAACAGTGTACACTACGAAGTTGCAAACGGTGTGCTAAGGAGAGAAAGGGGAAAAAAAAAAAAGCAATTATCAGATTAAGAGCATAAAACAGTGTCATTGACCATTGTTGTGCACTGATTTACTACCCCACATGATCCAGAAAGTGTGCCGCTTCTGTGGCTCTCTAGACTTGCCCTCTCCTGCCACGGATTCTCGAACGCTACCCTCGTTGATACCTGCTCGGGATGAATCACTTCTCTCAAACAGCAGCGGAGAAGCTGAGCAGTCAGCACTCCTGAGGATCTGGTCACCTCCTTTGCCCAGTCACACACACAGGGTGGGTAATAACTCCAACTTCAGCTCTCGGGCACAGGTGAGCACACCCACACGGCTAATCCGTGTGTGCACGTGCCAAACCCCAGCAGCCAGTACACACACCAGCTTCTAGCTAGGTGCTTAATGCATCACACTTCTCATACACGCAGGCAGAAAGGGCACGTACACTGAGAAGTTAAGCCAATCACTGTAATTAATACAAGTAATTAGGTACTATGGAAGAACTAGGCTCGGGCCAGAGCAAGGCAGACCTATTTAAGTGCTTTCACCTGACAAGCTAAAGTAGTCCTGAAAAGCATTACTATTAGACAACTCCCATGTGACAGCTTGGTGGACACAGAAAACAGGGGTAATCTGCCTCCTGTGATCAGTGTTTAGCCCAAAGCACTGTTCACAGTAATGCAAGTCCCCCAGGAAAGCATGTCAAGTCAAGCTTGTTTACATCACCATGGGACAGAAGGAGCTGAGAACAGTACAGGGACTCAGGACACCAGACTGAGCGCCAGGAGACCTGTAGGCTTGGCAGAGTTTCCCCCCGCACATCCTTGTGATCCACACCGTGAGCACCTTTTTAAGAGGATTGAAGCACAATGGAGGAGTCCTCCATGCGCTACAGCCTCAGATCGCCACTTACAAAACAGGCTAAAAAAGCCCTGCCTGCTCCGTCACCATCATCTGGCGAGACAAGTTCTGCAAGGGCAGCACCTTGTTAAGCGTGAAGGCACGAGGTCTCTGATCTTGGCTGGGGCAGACAGGAGGCACTGCCCATACCTCTCTGTGCCACGGCAGGCAGACGGAAGGGGTAGGAAACCCAGGGGGCCAGCACACCGTGCTCCAGGTCCTACCTTGGCCATCTGCGGCTCATCGTGGAAAGAGCAGCTCTGGAGATCAGTCGCTGGCTTGGGGCAAGTCGTCCGGGCGATCTCGACTTTCATTATGTACTTGATTCCAGACACGAGCTGCAACAAGACAAGAGGGCAGAAGCGGCTTCATTTGCAAGCACGTAACAGAAGGGCTCGCGGGAGGAAGGGAAGCCCAGCAGAAAGGCAAGAGAGTCTTCTGGTTACACGATGGAAGCCAGAAGTAGGGAGCGGATCGTGCGCGGCAGCCTCCACAGCAGAGGCACCTGGCACCCTTTCAAAAAAAAAAAAAAAAAACAGGCAACAAAATCCAAGTAAACAAGCCTCACAGGGCAGCTCCCCCTGGTCAGTAAACAGAAACATGTGTTAGCCCGTCAGCAACGCCCTACAAGTCACTGCCTTCTCCAGCAACACGCAGCACCCGAGGGCAGGCGGCCTGGCGAGACCTAAACTACAGGGGAAACAAAAAAAAAGGCCTTTATTCACCTTCTGTGAGGAAAAAACAAAAAACAACCCGGCTTTAAGAGCCCCTTAAGCTCGAGGCCTGCTCCTTCTCCAAGGAAATCCCACAGGCCCCGTTTATCAGCTGCTCCCAGGAGGGTGCCTGGGCCGACCCCAACGTCGCCCCCCCAAGTCCCCTCACCCTCAGCTTCCACCCCCGTCGCCCCGGCACCCACCTGCCTCTTGGCGCTGATGACCCGCACCACCCGGCTGGAGTACATGTCGTTGCTGGCCCTGTTGTACTCCACCATGGCGAACTGCAGGGCCCGCTGCAGGCCCTCGTCGTTGTCGGCGTTGTCGACCTCCACCGGGGCTCCCAGGAGCCGCGGGCGGTCGGCGCCGCTCAGCGCGGCCCCGGCCAGCAGCAGCAGGGCCGCGGCCAACAGCGTCAGGCAACCGCTCGTCCCGGCCATGGCTGTGCGATCAGTCGCCTCCCCCACAGGCCGCCGCCGCCATTTTAAAGCCGGCGGGGCGGGGCGGGGCGGAGCGGGCGGCCTCGGCCCCAAACGCACCGCCCTGTCCCGTCCCGCCCGCTCCTTCTCTCCCTCCCTTGGCCCCATAGGCGTGGGCAGTGTGGGCCCTGCGGCCCCACACTATCCCCTGACCCCTCAGGGTCGCTGAGGAGCAGCCCCAGCGCCAGGCTCGGCTGCCCCATGGCTCCCCGGTGAGGGGACGCGGGGTGCCCCGGGACCAGGTTCCAGGCGCCTGACCAGAAGCTCCCCCTCTGAAGCCCTTCTTGGGGCTGCTTTCCTTTTCAAAGGGCGGCGCTTGTGAGGTGGGGAGAGGGTTTGGGTGACCCTGGGGAAAGGCCTGTGCTCCCCGGAGCCACCTTTGTGGAAAAACACCCCGTGTCCCCCCACGCTGTCCCTTGGGGAGGGGACAGGAGGTGGCAGCGCCCACGGCCATCCCTCCACAGGGGGGACGGGTGGAGGAGGATGTTTTTCCTGCACGGGTCCGGGAAAGTGGGAGGCTTTTTCCAGGCTCGGCCTCCTCCTGGGTTATTAACTTCCCTCTGCCGCGGAGGGAAAAACAAAAAGCCACAGAGCATTTTAAAGCTACAAATGTGGCTCCCAGCACAAAACCCCACGGTGGCCTTGCCAAGATCTGCCTCCGCAGCGCCGGCGTTGCCTCATCCACCCTAATTGCTGCGCCCGAAGGTCAGCGGGCGCCTTGTGGCGGGGATGGTGGCTTCCCGGACACACCGCTGAGCTTCCCATCACCTTCTCCTAACCACGGGCACATCTGCCCCCCCCCTGTCCCGCCGGGAATTCTAAGTTTGGAAAGACGGGAACCTCACGGAGCTCCAGTGAGCCTTAGGGCCAGGCGGAGCGGTTAGACTCATAGAATCACCTAGGTTGGAAGGGACCTTCAAGATCATCTAGTCCAACCATCAACCTAACTCCGACCTAACTTAGGTTCAGAGAAGGCGACGTTTTGCGCCTGAATACAGGCGGAAGGCCTCACAATGCAAAGGAACAGGGCTCTGATACCTAAAGGCAGGTTTTATGTAGTTTATAAATGGTTAAAATGTAGAGAATCTTCTTTTGTAGCCATTGTAGCAACCATCCCAAATGGTTTCAAGGACTTTGTAAGATAAGAAAGGATGTACATGGCCCTGAGAACATGGTGACCCAAGACAGGGATGCGATAAATATGGACATTGTCTGACACACAGGTGGTAGCAGGGAGATCATCAGTTTTAATGAGCAATTAAGCAGCGTTTTGCCAACATGAAAAGTGAGCCAAAGGACAGGTGAAGAAGATGAAGATTGAGGAAGAAACGACCCTCACTCAAAATGAGGGCCACCAGAAGGCACAACTAAGCGTACCCAAAAGCTTATTGTAATATGTAAATGAATTCTTGGAAATGTAATGAATATGCTAATGCTTTCTTGGAATTACATGGAATATGTATACCTGTTGTGTATAAATTTAATTTGACAACAGTATTCGGGGAGCACACCGGGAGGAGCTATCCCCAGCGCACCCGGCGCCGCAATAAAGAATGCCTGCTTTCTAAGCTTTAAATTGAGTCTTCAGAAAGTTTTATCTGCCGGTTATCTGCTGCCAACGGGAGCAGCCGGCCATGGCCTGAATCAGTCACTGTCTCCAACGTACCTGCTAGGTACTCTTCCCACCACCCTGTGCTGACCCTGCCAGCTCGAGCCTCCACCAAGCCGTGCTCTGGCTCCCAAGCGCTGGAGGTGGCCACCAGCCCCACAGGGCACATGCAGGGATCCCTGCCTCACACTACCGCCCAAGGGAAGCATCGTTGAGAGGGAAAACCAGTGCCTTTGGGATTCAGGGAGCTTTGACCTTGCAGGCAAACATGCAAGTGAAGTCTTAGCCCCGCTTGGGTCATCTCGTTGGAGTTCAGGTGTCCAGCGTGGCTTAAAACTCACACCAGCAAGTCATTTCTCGGTACAGTCCTGGTGATCTCATGGTTATTTCTGCAAGTGGACACCGTGCGAGGTACAGGATGACACAGCCGCGTTCCCTCTCGCCTCTCCCCCAACACCACAGCGTACCCATTTAACCTGTTCTGCCTCCAGCACTCACCCAGGGTTTCGGTTTCTTCTCACATGCCAGATGGGCACTGGCCCAATGAATAATGGATGCCACAAAGCCACTCCAGCAGAAAAGACTGAGGAAGCAGAGGAGACTTGCTTCAGCAATGTGAAGGGTGGCGACACCTTTTGCGAGAAGGTTCATCTTCCTCCTTAGGCAGATCATCCTCTCCGAGACAGGGACCATCTTGCCCCCAGAGAGATGACAGCCTGAGCACAGATTTGGGAAAGTTTCTGTATAAAGTTTTATGAAGCAGAGGATCAACCCTCTGGTTCAGCCTGGCTTTCTTCTCCCCCTGGGAAATGCCCTATGTATTGGCTGCTCACGGGTGGGGAATTGTCTCTATGAGAGTTTCAACCCAAAGTTTCATCCTCATCAAACCATTGCTTACAGCTTCCCCAAGCTGCAGCCGAGCCAAAGCAACATTTTCCACAGAACGATTCCCAACCCCTTCCCGCACGCCGCAGACAAGCAGGACATTCTATCACTGCGATACTTCAGGTCACTGATGATCCCCACTTAGAGTTTTCTCCCCAGGTACAAGTGGACCAAGCAAAGCCCAAAGCAAAGCTGCTGGATTTGCAGCTCAGAAGTCAGCTTGGCCCCTTTGTCCCAAGTGACTTAGCCAGGTGCTGGAGGTCCTGAGCACTGATGGTCCTCCACCACCAATATCAAAATTCCCTGTTCTCTCCCCTGGTCTTCCTACATTCCTGCTCCCTCCCACAGAAAAGAGAGACATACCTGGAGACCCGGTGATACCCAGTGTCTGAAAGGAGGTGCACGTTGGTCAATGTCATATTGTCCTCTTCCTTGGTCATCAACACTTCACTCTGCTGAACACACATAACTGCAGAAAGCAGAGTTGGTCTGTACTCAACAGTGTCAGACTCTGGAGTTTTTTTGGTGCCAGGATTTCTCTTTGTCTTCCCCAACAGATGCAGCAACATTTATTCTGCAAAAGGGCGGCTGACAAAGTCCCTCTTTGACACAGTTCATGCCTCGCTTCGCTGTGCAGAACGGCTGCAAAGGAAAACCTGCCCTTTGGAGTTCCCAGTTCTCCAGCTTGGGCAGTGCCAGATGGACCCTGCAGCCCCACAACAAAAACAGGAGGAAGCTGCATTGGTTGACTGTGCTGGTCCAAACCTCACAAAATCAGGACTTGAACCCTGTACTGAAGCCTCGGCAAAAAAATGACAGTCTACAATCGAGGAATAAAGAGGAACCTGTTTCATGAAATAAAACTGCATTTTGTCATTTTGTTTCCGAGGGGCACAACCATTTTTCTCTATGAGGCACTTTTAAAAAATATAAATTAAAGAGAAATTCTCAAATAATCAGATGACCAAAGGAGCCGGTAATTTAAGGGATATGCCAAGGAGCAGGAGACTCATTATAACGTTACAAAAGTTTGTGATACTGTGTGCTATCAGTATAACCAGCAAAAGAGAGCGTTAGTGTTTTCTTACACGGTTGGTTCAACAGCATTTGTGCACTATCCAATACATTTTTGTCTACCTTTTTGTCTGTGGTTCAGTTTTACTCAGGATTGTTGAGCTTTTTATGTTACCAGGGCACACTCGTTTCTCCAGGTAACTGCCATGTTCCTTGGCCGTGCTGTTGACGTCCCTCGTCTCTCTTTTAACATCCACAGGAACAATTACAGATGTCTCTACTCGGTAGCTAACTGCAGAGCTCTGGAATACTGTGACATGGCTTTCAAAGTACGATTAGACGAGGATGTTTGAAAAAGCAGCTAGTCTCTTTAATCAAGAAGAACAGTTTCTCCACCAGCTGAACTCTGAATGACCCTCAAGAGAGAGTAATTACTGTGACAGAGGCGGGAACAATGGGAAAAGCACGATCGAACGCTAAACATCTGGTTTCAATGTCTCTCAACCGAGGGGTGGCAGGCCAAATCTGCGCTGGGGTCAGTGCTCTGCGTCCTGCTAAGTGAATCCGGAGCAGCGAAGGGGTGGGGTGCTGACAGGGTTCCCCCTTCTCCTCCCACCGCGCTGCGTAACTGACCCAAGGTGATGGGAGGGAGGCGTTTCGTAAAAGCGTGGCTTTCCGCCGGCTGAAAGCCTCTTGAGCAAGACAGTCAGCGGTTTATGAGATGGGGTTGAGAGTGATTCAATGCCAAAGGCAAGGCCATTTCAACTGCTGCCAAAGAGTGCCCTCTGCTTATGGAAATGAACCCATCCCATACCAGCTTATATTCAGCAATGATAGGAGAAGTAGGGTTCAAGACCCATGGCCACCTTTGTTCACTCCCTGCTCTGGCATGCAGAATTTTATTTTTTTTTCCAGGAGAGGAATGGAGGCAATGCCATGGTTTGTCCACACAAGGAAAATCAGGGCCCTCTCTTCACTCTCAACTTCAAAAGGAGGGTCTCGGAAATCTGGAGAGCTGATATGGAAGTCCCCAGGGAACCAAGACCACGGCCTGCACTTCCACATGCCTTCATAGCCTGGCAAGCGCTCACCACAAGCAGCCAGGGGTGGCTTTTCTGCATAAGTTTCAGCTGAAAAACACCACGTGCCAGGACGGGCACCAAAAGCACCAAAGGACTGCTCTGCACATATTTCAGTCCTGGCAGTACAGCCAGATTAGTAAAAACCCTCCCTCTAGTCTTCCTTCACTCTTCACTTCTTCTTAGATACTAGAAAGAAATTTTAGATACTAGAAAGA
>JAOXNO010000024.1:8111434-8129053 GCA_028565335.1 Limnodromus scolopaceus
TTGGCAGGGGAGTTGGACTAGATGATCTCTATGGTCCCTTCCAACTCTAAAAATTCAGTGAAATTCAGTGAAATATACCACATGACAGAGCTTCGCTTGCTCTCTGTTGACTCTCTCAAGTTTATTGGCAAGAACATTGACAGGATTGGCCAATTTCAAGCAAATATTACAGAACATGGCCAAAATACAGATTTTCTGCGTGCTTTACACAGCAAGCCTGGTTTTAAAAGAAAAGGAAAAACCAAACTCCTTGCAGAGAACAAATAAACCGCAGGAGACGTTTCTCAGATAAGAGTATTCCAGCAAGCTGCTCCCAAACAAACCCAGCAACCAGGCACAGACATTACTGACAAATATCAAAAACACTGCTGAGAAACATCACAGACACCTTGCAACAACATCCCAGCTGGGCAAGGAGAAGGAAGGAGAAATATGCACTAAAGGCATCAGATCTGTCAGAAACCACTTCTTTCAGATCTACCACGGCTCCCGGATTTGCGCTCTGATGGTCAAACTCCCACATGCTTCAGAGTTTGAGGAGAGGCTGAGAAAGCCTGTAAAGAAAAATAAAAATTGGGATTTTTCACTCTCTCTGCTACTGCATCTTGCTCCAGCAAGCATGCCAAGTCCCACCAGCCCCCTTCTAAGGTCATGCTTTCTTCAAAGTCCTCACTGAGGAATTTTAAGTAGCAGTTCAGAAATGAGTGTTTTGAGAAGTGGGTAACCAGTTGGTCTTGAGACCAGCAGTGCTGTATCTTCACAGACCTCGCCATGCCACCTCTAACTTTGCATATCTCTCTCTGCCTGCTCAAGTGCTTTTAATCACTATATGCCATCCAACAGCTTCCTCTGAAATTTGTGTACACACCACTTATTAGAGGGTGGCAAACACAGATAAGTCAGTCCGTGCTAGGAGGCATGAACTGATGTGTGGCTCAAAGGAATGCCGCTCCCCACTTCCTTCTCTCCCCAGCTATGCCACTCTTGCTTTTATTTATCCGAGCTGGGATAGCTCAGCCTACCTTAGGGCATGCTGCAGCCTCGCTCGGTGGCAGGATGCAGGGTCTGTTACCAGATGCACTGGTTTTGTTACAGATTTCCAACCTGGTCTCTAGCAAGTCCTCTGCAATATCATACTGCTGAATTTATCACAGAGTAATATAGGTTGGAAGAGATTTCTGGAGTTCATCAAGTCCAGCTCAAGGCTCAAAGCACATCCAGCTTGATGAGGTTACTCAGGGTCCTCTCCAGCCTATGGCACCCAAACCTTGGAGGCACCTCTCTTTCTTGGCTTAAAATGCCCCTACCTTCTGGCAGCCTGTCGTATACATTGTTTAATGCATGGATAGACCCTTGCCTTGCACCCAGCACATAAGGGGCCATCTGAGGTTAATAACGCTGCGAAAGGCCTGAATTAGATGGAATATAAAAGCTTAACTACTAGATATCCATATAGCCTCAAAGCCCTGGACAGCCATGGGTCTACTACAGGATGATAGATACAAATGCTTAAGCTCAGAAGACGAAGACTGTAACAAATAAGCTCTATCAAGCCTGTCTATGGTTAAGACATTTCTATCTCATACATAGGATGCTCAGAGCTGCAGATCTTACAATGTGGATTTCTAACCTTAACAAAATAACAAAAGACCTCCGGAAAAGAAAAAATCACGCCAGGGATAGTACTTTGTCTCATCCTAATCACTGGCTGGTCCAGGTCTAAAAACATCATCTCACCTAGGTGAAATTTCCCCAAGGAAGAAATGGTCCTAAATGCTGGGAGCCCACCTGCAGGAGAAGCTGAGCGATGGCAGTCTGCAAGGGTTGTTGCAGGGTTCAATACTGTGTGGAAGCACTAAGGCCCACTCGTGGTTTCTCCCCTAAATGCAGACGCACGGGAAGCCATCTGCCTCCCACAATCTAGGAGAGAAACCATATCCTTTCCAAAACAGTCCAGGACAGGTTTAGAGCAGGATGACGGTCTCTGGAAAAGAGTCACTAGCTGTACTGGCTCCAAAAAACCTATTTCATCTGCAGCTGGGCTATGCAGAGATATACTTTATAACACACCATCATACCTCTCTTTCATTCGTGCACCCACAGCTGTCCCGTGCCCTTCAGGATCCTCTTCAGATGAGCTGTCAACCTTGGACAGTGCTGTAAGCTGGTTCCTCACCTTCTCTGGACCAGGACTTCCCCAACGTATACTCCTGAGCTTCCCGTGTAGGTCATACTCATCCCGCTGCTGTTCCTTGGGGCTCCAATAACCAGGGCTTTGCACACCCTTTATTTTAATTCTGCAAATACAGAATACAGTTCATGACCTAAACCTGGAGTCAGGTCAGAAAAGGGGACTCTTCTGCAAGACAAAGGGTAGGGTTAAGGCCTAGGATACAACAGGGTTTCTGTTCTCATTGCTGCCTGCTGGCTTGAAGTCTAAGTGTTCATGCTGGAAGGACTAAGCTCAGGCTGGTTGCTGTGGATGGGCCTGTGCCCAATCCAGCCAGCTCCTAAGAGCAAGATCTTAGGCCCACAGCAAGTGTGTTTAGACCTCCATCTTCCAACTTTCAGAAGGCACCACAGTCTGGGCCAAGCCAGCATCTGATTTGCCTGTTAGCTCCAGGAGTGGGGTGCAAGAACAACCTGGCCTGAAGGCTGAAGCATGAAGATACACAATCATCACTGCCGTCACACAAGCAGGGAATAGGAGAGAAAAGAACCTCCGTTTTTCATCCTCCAGCTTCTCTCACACCACCCAACAGCTTCACCAGCACTGAAGTGGCCACAAAGTTTGCCACTACAGACCCTCAGGTCCAGTTCTGCTTGGAGAACTGAAATTCCCTCTCCATTAATTCCTGCACTGTGCATGTCTTTCACCAAAAATTCAGTCATCTCCTCTGGAAAAAAATGAAACCAGCCAACAACTTCCCTAGTCACAAGAAGATGAGCTCCAATGTGACATTGAGCCACTCAGAAACATCACGCGCTCAGCGGATAAAAGGCAATATCTGGGTGCAACATCACCCACCACCCAAGGTGGAATTTCCCAGCACCAGCTCAAAACAAAGCTGGAAAGCAAAGAATAGGATGAAGAAGCCAAAATGAGGAAAGGAAGAAAACACCAAATCTGAGGTAAACATCAAAACTAAACCAAAATAAAATCTCCAGACAGAAACATTAAAGTCAAGAGGGAAAGAAGCATGAACCAAAAGAGATTCAGGATGAAATTCTCAACTCAGAACAAAACAAAACGAGTTGAAAAACAAAAGAGACAAAATAAGACTCAAGTAATGCTCAAGAAAGTTTTGAAAAAGATATGTTCTCACCAGAGAAATATTAAAAAAATATTTTATTTTAAAGAAATATTTACGTTTTCTAAAAATCAGTGTTGCCTAACCAAAAAGAGACTACACTCCGATTCCAAAATCACATGTGCCCTCACGCCAGCAGTCAGGTCCCAGAAGTCAGATACTGATGCATTTCCAAACTGCAGAATTTCTAAGCCAATCTAAGGCTGTTTATTTGCCGTCTGGATTTTTAAGCTGTGAACCAAGTTTTCCATTGTGTTTGGTTTTGATTTCAACATCATATCTGGAACACTCAGCTCATGTTTTTCTAAGCAACCACGAGAGTTAGAAACTTAACTTTTTTAAAATGAGAAAACGGAGACTCTTATGCAATATCTTCCAGCAGCTGGAATTTTAAGGAAAAAAAAAATACATACAACATCCTTAGATGGCTGACAAAACCATAAGGCTTGGTAACCACTGTAATATGTCATAAAAAAAGCTGTCCATTTCCCCTCCATACATAACACTCTCATTTATATAATTCAGCCTCTCCTCCAAAGAGTTCACTGCAGCGTTTACCAAACCAGTGTATTAAAATGAACTATTTGTAACTCCTTTAAAGAATTTCCATTAAAGCATGACTTGGATGGCTCAAGCAAATATCATTGATGCTACACCTGTCACAGACAAACAAACAACATCTGTGCCTGGATGCGATCACGACATTGTTTTATGGAGAAGCAGCGCTCCCAAGACCATCACAAATCCACATGGTGCCTGTGAGTGCCAGATTTTATGTTCGCATCTCAAAGTAAACCTAAGGAAGTGGAAAATCACAAGTAGACACAGAGCCCTCAATGATTTCATCAACAGCTTACAAGAGTCCTATGCTGTGCTTGTTTTGGCAAATACATGAAATATCTAAGCCTCATGAAAATGCAAGTGTTGGAGCATGTAAATAAATGATGAAGCAAGTTCTCCCACTCTAGAAGAGCCCTGGCTCTTTTTCGCCTGTGGATATTCACACACAGATGCACGCTAGCACACGCTGACCTTTTCAATATATATGCCCCCATACCCATCCTACCTTTTGAAACATGCGTCTCGCTGCTTTGAAGCACCCTTACAGGTCAGACAGCCTTCCAGGATGCCTATCTCCATCCAGGTTTTTGGCGCTGACACAGTTGTGTTGCAGCTCTGTTAGAAAAGCAGGATTCCTCTGGGCCAAGAAGCTGTTCCGATGATCACTGCAGATACACATTCTTTAGATATAAGTTTCTAGTGCAAATCTGGGTAGCAAAAATGCATGAGTCAAAATGCAACCTATTTCTGCCAAAAGTGGAACTCACTTTGCAGCTGCTGCATCATTGGAGCCAATTCTCACTCATGCTAAAGATCCTTTTTCACTGCTCAGGAGAAAGACAGGGCACTTCATATGGCACCAGCATTAATTCACACCCCATTTAAAATCCCTGAGTGCTGGAGTGAGACTCAGGCTCTGCACCCAGAGCAGGGAACTCAGCAGGATGAGGTCTCCATGTCCAGGCCAGCTGTTCAGTTCTGCTGGTTTGCTTCTCAGCAAGACGAAGCTCAATGTGTGTGTCAGAGAGCACAAGCTTCTGGCTCTCCTTGGCAATTCTGCCTAACCCAGCACTGTCAAGAACGAAACCAATGCCCCCAGGGGCCTCTTGCGAACTACCCAGAGCTGCTGCAGTCTCCTGTGGCAAACAGGGACATACGTGACAGGTCATTACTTAGGACTGCTACAAGCTTCTACGTCCAGCTTGGGGCAGTCTTGCGTTATGCTACTGGCCAGTGCAGCCTGAGTTGGTCGTGACCAGAAAAGGGATAACATTGCAGAACAGGCTTGTATCCCCAGGCTAGAATAATGTTTCTGGACTGCTAACTCCAGCCAGGGTCAGCAGGAAGCCAAGTTGGACTGAAAACTGCCAGAGATGTGTCCCGAGTTTCCTGTGGTAAAATTATTATCCTGGTAACCACCTGGATTTTGAAGGACTTCCTTCTGTTCTTCCCTGGCACTATGTGACTCAGATTCCAACAGATACAGCACACAACCTTTGCAGATCCTAGATCTAAGAAGAGGGACTTGCCAAGCAGGTCACTGGAGGTGTGTTTCCACTCTCCTCTCTCTGTGCTGCAGAAACTTTTGCTGAGGAGGTCCTTTGCTCTGACAGACCAGCTGAGGACACGGACGGAAGATACACTGTTCTTGATGCTGCTTTTCAAGAACCTGCAAGAAAGGACATTCATTGCTTTCCCAAGTAATCTAGTTCACTGGTTTGCTATCCTCACCCCTGGAAACATTCTTCTGGTCCCAAACGCTGATGTCCCTTGCTGTGATCTAAGACTAATACAGCTTGTCTTTAGCTAGCGTGAACACAAAGAACACGTTACTCTTTGGCAGCTGACCTCACATATGTTTGGAGATTGCTACAACCTCTTAAGTCCTCTCCTCCTCAAACTAAGCAACCCTCCAATTCCCTCCATCTTCCCTCGAAGATCATGCTTTCTAGACTAACATGGGTTTTTACCTTTACCCATGGCCCTATTTCCTCTACCCTGTGACTGCACGTCAGTGCTCAGCATAATGAAACCTGCAGGGAACCTACCTACCTGCAGGACTCCAAGAAAGAAGTAAGACATGCAGGGAAAAACAAGCCTAGGTCTCCACCAGGCCCTTTTCAGAACACAATCAATTGCAATACAAACTCCCACAACACTGAGCACAAAGTGCTGCTCCAGGAAGGAGGGAGTCTGATGATTCTACACGGTCTTCCCCAAGAGAGCACCCTGGCTTTGAACAGGATTGCCTCTTGGCCACATCTACAGCCAAGCATGGCCCTCACTCGTCATCCCACGGCAACAAGGCAAGGAGAGGAAGCAGCCAACCTTTGGGGCACGGTCACACAGCTGACACCCACTGGTCTGAGGCTTTAGAGGTAAGGGCTTTTTTAAATATCAGGCCATTGCTACTTTTTTGAGGTATGGACTTTAGGTACTGCTGGCAGATAGGTCCTTTGTTGAAGTGGCTCTGAAGCAGGACAAGAGACACTAAGTCTGATGAGTTGTGACACTTTTTACCTCTAGTGTCTTATGGTCCCCAACCCTCAGTTCCTTTAGGATTTCTGTCAGGTATAGTGCACCACAGAAAAGGGGTGTCTAAACAAAAATGCAGGAGATTGAGCAAATTGAGAGCAGTTGCAAAGATGGGCCCTTCAATCTCTGCTGGAGCTGTAAGCCGAGACTATTAGTTTGCAGATTCATCTCTGCCAAGATGCCGTGGGGGTGGACACAAAGGGAAGAACTGCTTCTTGGCTGACATCTCACAGGCTCCAGGTGAGCCAGGGCTTCCTCAGGCTCACGGGTAAGAAGAAGGGAGGAGAGCTGCCAAAGGAAGGCAAGACATCACATCAGCCCCCAAAAAAGGGAGCACAATCATTATTCCAAAATCACTGTAACATTCAGACTGCTCATCAGAGACTGATTTTTCAGTTATCAGTTTCACATATTCAATGAACTAAACCAATTACCCACCTTTTCCTCCGAGTGTGGAAGACTTGTCTCCTCAGCAAAGCAGAAATGTGGGAGGACGGAATATACGTGTGGAAGTGCCAGGTAAGAGCGGGGAAAGGAGCCAGCTATTGGAAGGAAGGAGAGTTGATGGGAAAGGCCAGAATTACGTTGTTCGGGGGAGTTAATGCTTCAGCCCTGTAATTAAACAGGAAAAATGATATCATTACTGATTACAAACTCAAATTAGTACAAAACTAAACCTACTGCATATGCCAACACTATTTCTAGAACTGAAAGTCACAGACACAAGCAGAAGTGCCACATTCTTCTGTAGGGTTACTAGCAGCAAGGCTAGTGCTTCAGGCAGACCCTCTCAAGCCCTGCTATTCCATCAGCAAGACTGTCCAAACCACCAAAGACAGAAAAACCGTATTGCTGCCACTGGATTTTCACCTGCTCACTGTGTTTTCTTGTATTACCCAGCCCCAACATTCCCCCTTTCATAAGAAGCCTGCAACGGAGGGGCAAAACTCTCCCAAGCACTAAAAGAATAATATTTTTTTTAAAAGGCAGAGCAAGCATCACAGGGTCTGGCTCTTAGAATGAAAGCTGGGAT
This sequence comes from Limnodromus scolopaceus, assembly GCA_028565335.1. Lineage (NCBI taxonomy): Eukaryota > Metazoa > Chordata > Aves > Charadriiformes > Scolopacidae > Limnodromus > Limnodromus scolopaceus. Next base: position 8,118,875 of record JAOXNO010000024.1, read on the forward strand.
GCGGTGGAGACTGAGGGACTCTTTTGTCATGTTGGCCATTATTTCCTCACCCTTGAACTGGCGTGAAGGATGGGAGCTCTCTGGTGGCAAAATGTGAATTTGCAAAGATGGGCTTTCAGTGGCTTCACTGCTTTCCCCTGCTTACGTGGAAGGCACAAAGGTAACAGAAAACCAGTCCTGTGCTGCCCTCTCATAAAGCACGGAGAACAATCAGACCTAAACACTGAACAAGATGGTTTTTAGTGCAGGGGTTCCTGTTTCAGAGCCAGGCACAACTCCTAGCTCGCAGCCTGCTCCTCACAGTTCTGCAGCCCTTTCTCCACCCCAGGCAGGCAAGCTGTGCTGGGATGCACCTTCACAGGCCAGGAGGTACCTGCATTTGGTTACATGACAAAAGCAACAGAAATGAGCCAGATGAGTGTTTTCTAGGGGCTACTGTGACTCCAGTACAAAGAAAACAGGGGACGGCACTGCTCCAGGAATACAAGATACTAGTGAGGGAACAGGAAAGCTGATGGGATGTCTCATGGGAGGCCTCTCAGGGCAGACCTTATCACTTTCTACAACTACCTGAAAGGAGGTTGCTGCAAGGTGGGGGTCAGACTCTTCTGTCAAGTAACAAGCAATAGGATAAAAGGAAATGGCCTCAAGTTGCACCAGGGGAGGTTTAGAATGGATATTAGGAAAAATTTCTTCACTGAAAAGGTTATCAAACATTGGAACAGGCTGCCCAGGGAAGTGGTTGAGTCACCATCCCTGGAGTTCTTTAAAAGACATACAGATGTGGCACTTAGGGACATAGTTTTCTGGTGGACTTGGCAGTGTTAATGGTTGGACTCGATGATCTCAAAGGTCTTATAGAACCATAGAATGGTTAGAGTTGGAAGGGACCTTAAAGATCATCCAGTTCCAACCCCGCTGCCCTGGGCAGGGACACCTCCCACCAGACCAGGTTGCTCAAAGCCCCATCCAGCCTGGCCTTGAACACCCCATCCGGTGTGTTCAAGGCATCCCCAACTTCCCTGGGCAACCTGTTCCAGTGTCTCACCACCCTCACAGGAAAGAATTTCTTTCAAATATCTAATCTACATCTCCCCTCTTTCAGTTTAAAACCATTACCCTTCATCCTATTGCTATGCGCCCTGATAGAGTCCTTCCCCATCTTTTCTGTAGGTCCCCTTTACGTACTGGAAGACTGCTAAAAGGTCTCCCTGGAGCCTTCTCTTCTCCCAGGTTGAGCAACCCCAACTGTCTCAGTCTGTCTTCATACGAGAGATGCTCCACCCCTCTGATCATCTTTCATGGCCCTTTTTCAACCTAAATAATTCTATGGGGAGCCAACAGCAAAATGAAAGGAAAGTGCATGAAATTGGTCTGCTTGGAGAAACACCAACAGCTGTCTAACCTGATAGCAGAGGGTAGAAACACCTCAATCCTCAATATCCAGGTTTCAGGAGACCCCAAAACAGAAGCAAGACCCTGCCAAAAAACAGGATTTGGATGAGAAAGAGCTTGGACAGCCATAATTTTCACAAAACAACAGGCCTCCACTTTTGTATACCTGATTTTTGGCACTGCTTTTTTAGGGAACAGTCAAGCTCAAGTGTCCAGTAGCCCTCAAACAGTTCAGGAGTCTCAGGGGATCTGAAGGAGCCAAACCACCCCATCTCATACAGACAGCTCATGTACAAGGCTTGCTCCTTAAGGCCCACCTTGACACCAGGTTCTCAGCTGTGTGCCACGGCTCCTCTCTGCTTGAAGATTAATAGATCCACAATCTGGACATATCTGGTTTATGTGGTCTTTCCAAGGGACCTGGAAAAGAGAGACAGCAGTGTCATGCCACCAATCCTTTCTGGCACATGTTCTGGGCCACAAGCCCCAGCATGAGATGAACAATTCCAATGCAACCTCGGACAGCTGTTCCCACCTCCTGGCCCAGGGCAGAAGCTTCTTGCCCAGCTGCCCCTCCACCAGGTGTAGTGAACACTAGGAACCTTTATGGGTTCAAATGGTGACAACTCAAAAGCAGGAAGGATGAAATCACAGAAGGTTATTCAAAATAGAGGCATGCTGTCAAACTCATGATGTTCCTGCCAGCACATTGGAGGCTGGCAGACCATCTAGCTATCTCCTGCTGCCAGCTCACTGCCTTTGTTTGTCCTTCCCTAGGCCTCTGCTGTCAGGAAGAGGATACTCGGCTAGACAGACCTCTGATCTGACTTAGGAGAGGTCTAAAGGGACAGCGCTGTCACATCTCAGGCCCTAGCAGAGCCTGTCCTTGGGCAATGCCCTCTGCAGCTCTGTAACACTCCTTCCCAGACTGAGAAACCGTACCACGCTCCAGGAACAACCTGGAGCTGGCCAAGTTTGTCATCTTAAGCCTCTCTGCAGTAGGCCATCACAGCAGCTGGGGAGCAACAGCACATCGGGGGGTATAGGGAGAGCCACAGAGGGGCTTAATGCTGCGGAAGAGGGGCAAAAAAAAAGCAGGGGGGGATAAGTTGAAGACTACTAGTTAGTAACTAGCTGAAAAAGCCAGGACTGCTCTCTGATAGACATGTGGACAAATTCCTTTCATGCCACCAGATGGTGCCCTGCCCCTTCAGTCACCAGCAGGCAGCTGGCCTGGCAGGGGACAACAGCCCTGCCCTCTTCCGCTCCAGCTGCCTGTGATGGGCACTGTCCTCAAAACTGTAGGGAGAGGGAAACACCAGCCTTGCTTTGCCTCAGGGCCCAGCCTCCCCAGCAGGACATCTCACAGCTGCAGGGTCACCTCTACCTTGAATCTGGGACCAAGAGACTCGAGAACCAGGAGAGGAGAGTATATCAACCACCTGCCCAGGGGCAAGGCCCCTGGAGCTGGAACAGAGGTGAGAAGTACCTTTTTGAGCACTGTGAGAGCAAAGCATCATATATTGGGAGAAAGACTTCTGTGATGGGGGAATCACTGTCCAAGAGTTCTGTTTTGGTTACATTCAAGTCTTTTTGAACCAGTGTCAGAGCCCTGGGGAAGGATTGCAGGGTAGCCTGCACAAAGAAGAAGTTGCTTTGGTAGGCCAAGTTCAGCCCATACACTGTCGACTGGCAACCTGTGCTTCCTGGCCTCCTTCAGAAATGCAGCTGCAAGTCACGCTCCTTGCCAGCGCCCACGTTCAGCTTGTTGTGTGACTACCCATCAAGAGATCTGAGCTGTGCTTCTCAAGCAATGCAATGGCTGAGAAAGACACCACTGGCTGCTGAAGACTGGAAACGCATGGGCCCACCAAGCTGGTTCGTCCCACCAGAGCAGCTAGCCTTTCTCTAAGGAGTGTGCCAGAGGAGAGGCAGTACAGCACGCATGGGCGACCATCACAGATCCAAGCACAGAACAGATCTAAAGAGGAGTGGTGGGAAAGGGCTGCTCCACTCACACTACCTTATTTGTCAGCAGAGACTTCCCTACAGCAACTTTCTTGGACAAGACCAACCTCAACAACAATATATAGCTCACTGTGGCCCTGCTATCAGCGCTACAGCTATCAAGCCACTCTTCACCCCATTCTTGATCTACACTGTGATCCTGTGTGCGATCACAGCAGGATGTGATCTACACGTAAAGACCACATCCTGCTGTGATCACACCCACAATGCAGATAGGAGAGAGGTCAAGGATACTGTCAGAGGTTCCCGTCCATGCCTGAGTGCTGCCTACCTGCACACTTGCAGGAAACACAGTGAGACCCTCCTCTTTTCCAGTTTGTCTCCCTGCAATATCCTCCTACTCCACCTCACCTCGTACAGTCCAAGGGCAGAAGCAGTAGGAGTCTTGTCTAAGTGTAAGGCAGGTTCACCGGGAAAGCAGCACCCTGTTTTAGACTACCTGATACATTGGAAAGCAAAAAATTTAAGCAAGCACGTCCTGCCGCTGGCACAGCCAGCTCTCCCAGCTCTTAGACCACAGCTCTGTGGTGTCTCACCAGTGTCACAGGGCCAGGGCTGTGCTTGGGAAATGAGCGCTTACGTCTCCATACCTGCCTGCAACTCAGGCCTCTAAATTCTCAGAGCAACCCCCTCGTACACCACTGCATTCCCAAAAATCACATTCGGCACTACTTCGTTATCTTTGGAGAGTTTTGAAGGGGCTTCCTCTACCTTCTAGCAAATCCTTCCCAGCTATCAGGCTGCTGTTGATGAGTACCCGTCATGCTGACTAATATGGTCTCATTGCTTTCTTTTTCATTACCCCATGCGTTTCTTATCTCATGGTTAGACAGTAAGCAGATCAGGGTGGGGATTTTTCAGTCTGTGGCTGTACAGCACCTTGCACGATCGGCGATACGTGTGGTAGGGCTAATTCACACACCATCTAATCTTACCCTCAGAAGCCCTCCTTATAACGAACCCCCAATTTTAACCACCTCAGGTACAGGAGCCAAGCTCCCCCCATTCCTGAGAGCTAATCCTAGACACGTTCAGCAAGTGGTCACAGTCCCAACAAACAGGCTTGCAGTTCCCAAGCCAGAAGAGCCTTCCTGCAAGAGCAACACACCACCGAGAAGTTCCTTAGTCTGATGTAGCTAAGTGCAAATTCTATCATAAAAAAAAAAAAACCCACAAACTGCTACAACAACCTTCGGTCTGGGTCACAGTGTGAGAGGATTGGAGTTAATTTAGTCAGGAAATGAAAAATAGTTAATGGCATCGCAGATAGATCTCAGCAGCAACCACCTCCACACCTGGAACAAAGCCCACACGAGCCACAAGTGCTTATTCTCTAAGAAAATCGTGCAGCCATGCCACATTCAATGCAGCAGCATTATCATCTTACGTGCGCAGAGAAGAGATGGCCTAAAGGTTAGGGTGTTGCCCTGTAAAGGCCGTGAAGGCTTCATCAGACTTACCACAGATTTCCTGCCCCAGGCTGGGAGAGTCACGCAGCCTCGCTCGGCTCAGCCCTTCCCCTCTATAAAAAGGGGTTGCACACGCAGCCCGGTTTTACAGCAACAGCTCAGGAAGTGTAACCGCGCTAAACGCTGCAAAGCATTCGGGTAACACAGCCAGAGATGCTGCTTACAGCTTTACCCGCTGGTTCAGAGGAGTTCAAGGCCTCAGTGTGCTCAACACGAGCCTCCCGTGTCAGACTGAGGGGGGGATTTAAGATCCAACTCACGTGTAGGCAGGGAAATCAACACATCATTGTAAGTTTTGCTCAATGCCTGTTTTGAGGATTTAAACGAGTTGAGCAGTGGCTAGTCCTTAAGCTGGTTCTGGAGCAGGATGTGTTTCATTCTCATCATACGAAGTATTTCAGACAGGCACTTTAGAGGCAACAAAAGCAAAGAAAAGAGAAAAAAAAAGGAAAAAAAAAATTAAACACGCCAGGTAGGAGAGTAGCTTGATGACATTCTTGCATATTTAAATCAACATGGGGCTGTTCCATTCCTGAGCCGCCTTTCTGAGTTATTTCCTCTTTGGTCCTTCTAGTGGTGAAAATGCCCCGGGGGTAACGGGCTGCCTTCCCCATCCCACTCAACCCAGAATGGTTCTGATGAGGCTGATAAAATTAGCCAGGTTTTACAGCAGCAAGCAGGGTCAGAGTTTGGGCCGGTTGTTCGTAGCCTGCAGAGTTTTTACCGTACGGAAATTAAAAGGATTGCAACCTGCAGCCATTGTGGAAGTTAAGAGCAAATTAAAAAGAATACGAGTTCTGGCATTCATCTTTACCAATTTAGGCCAGCCTTTTCATTACTGCAAAAATAGCACGTGTTTATAAGAAACATCCAGCTCCCATCACCACTAAATCTCAAATTGCGTTATAGATAAAGGCAGCAACAACGTTAACGCTTCACAAAGGGGGAACTATGGTAAAGGCAAAAAACAGCTTGCCCAGCCTCACCCCACAAGCCAGGGGTCTGGACCAGGCTCCAGGCCCTTGGTTCCTGCCCACTGACTGCTGTGCAGCACTGTCTCCTCGGAAAAGGAATGGAGCATCACAGCAGTTGCAGGAAATCACCTTCAGGTTCTCCTCCTCCCCCCAAATTTCCCTTCACATTTTTACTCCAGTGCATCTACTAAGCAGAATGTTTCAGCAACACACAGCAATGGGCTTCTCATGCCTTTGTTTCTGCCAGTGAAGCAGCTATGACTGTAAGGTTTACAGAGACTTTCTGTTCCTGTCTAAAATTATCTTTGCTGAGCCTTGCGACGCCAAGAGCACGGAGCCAATATTCCATAAGCCCTGAGAAAAAATGGACTACATTTCAGGCACACTCAGCTCGTGTGGTTACAGTAAGCATCCCTCAGCCTCGACCAAAGCTCAGGGCCACCACCACGTCAGGCCTTGCACAAGGGGACACCGCCTGTTTCTTTGCTGCATGAGACAGCACCTAAAGTCAGGGCCTGATCCTGCGGTTGCAGGGCGGTTGTCCAGCCAAGGAGAAGTCTCTGCGATCCCTGCTGGAACTGCAAGGGAAAGGGTATTGAAAAGACAGCAGGTGGATGCAGACAGATGGGGGGAGCGGGGGCTAACAAGCAGACAACAGCAATTAGCATAAGCAGTGGCAGTCTCAGCTCACCAGCTGCTTTGCCAATTGTCTGCCTCCCTGATTTCCAAAACCAACGAAACAATCTGCCTCAGAGCACAGTCAGGAGCTCAAACTGCTTCTCAGAACTGAAAGTATTGGGGGGGGAAAGCGCCCCAATTTCCTTGGTACAAAAGCAAGACTTGCAGGGCTGTCATGTAGGAGTTTGCCTAAGTAAGGCATGGAGCAGGAGGCTCAAAACAGCCACCAAATACTTCAGAGCGAAAGGCTAAAAAAGGAAGGTTTTAGAGGAGGAAATGAGTCAGTATCTTGGAGGACGGGAGGGGGAGTTCAAATAGCTGAGGCATATAAAGTAAGCAAGTAGTCACCATCTCAAATGCTAGAAAGTCGGCGAGGTGGACGCATTGATCTTTGGTTTCTGCTGATGCAGGGTCTCGTTCACAAAGGGGAGTCCATGGGGGATTTTTTTATATTGACCACGCTGGGTTTTGAAGCGGTCCTTCACTGTGCAGGTGCTTTGTCAGCTGCAGTTCACGTTGGCGTTTCAGCCTGGAGCCAAAGCACTCACCACCAGCTACAGGATCGCTTAAATGTCTTGGGTTCCCCCATGGCTGGGGGATGGATTTTTTGCAGGGGAAGTTTCGCGTTAATTTCAAATGCCATTTGCCTTAAGACAGGGAGGGGGATTCACCTTTAGAAAGGGTTCATCCAAACATCCAGCTTGAGCTTTTAGTCTAGCTTATTTATAGCACTAAAGCTAGGGAAAAAAAAAACAAAACCCTTAGTGTTGAAAAGCAGCAAAGCTAGTAAAAAACCCTCCATCTCCACAGCAGTCGTTTCTGTCTTCGTAACAACCTTGTACTGCACTGAAACCCTGGGGGTGAAGTCTCACTCCGAGAAGCCTTTAACCTTGCTGGCTGGTACAGCACGGCAGCAGCAGGGCGTGCATTAGCGGAGCAGTAAGCCACCAGAGAGAGAACGTTAGTGTCAGTGTGGCAATAAGCCACGAGGCACGACTTCCTCACCTCTGCCCCACGTCCCCATCCCATCAAAAGGGCAGGACTGATGGAAAGGGAGCTCGTAAAAAGCAGCGCCAAAATTCCCTCCTCCATCCTCCCCAAAACAGGGAGCTTCCCCTCGGTTCAGGCACTGAGACGACAGCTACGAAGCTGCCACAGGAGGACCCTGCTGTGAGCCCTCTCGGAGGGAAACCGCAGCGCTGAAAACGGTTGGGGTGATGCTTAAGGTCACAGGCACGTGAGGAGCGGGGCTGTCGAGTCAGAGAGAAGCACAGGACTGGAAAAACAGACCCCCCTTCCCCCTACACAAGCAGCAGCGTGGGGTTTAGATACAGCAGGAGTTCCCAAACCGTGACATTTGTACTGCTCATCACCAGCAGGCAGCTCCCGGCGCAGAGCTGGAGCTCCCAGTGCCCGTGCTGGTACAGAGTCTGTGGAGTCCTATGCTAAGGCAGGCTGGTACCACCATAAGCCATGCACTTCTCAGCGCATCTTAGTGCACAGCTCCTGCCTCTAGCCTCCTCAGAGCACCACAGCCACTGTGTTTTTCCCTCACCGAGCTACGCTGTTGTGTCTTCTTTTGGGGAATGAAACCTTTCAAAAAGCCATCATGGTTCTCAGACAGTGCCCTTCCCAGAGCAAGCACATCTTTCCCGTGAGACAGAAACAAGTGAGAGAGATCTCCCTTACTCTGCTGGTGAAGGAGTCCCTGTCCTCGCTGAGGTTCCTTTAACTAGTTAAGACACCTTCTCAACCCACTGCAGCATTTCCAAAAGCGCAACAAGACCTCTTGAAACAGACTGAGCCAATAGGCCACTTCCAACTCATTTTCCCTTATAAGTACACAACATGAAACAGCCCTAACCCTGTTCTCATGGCCTTACATCATCCCTTCCCCTCCTCCCCAGGATGTCTTACTTCTGCACCCCTCTTTCATAACGAAACCGATCTATGAAGAGCAAGCTCGGAACAGTAACAGACAAATTACCCACATTAATTAAGACTAGAAAGTACAGCTGCCCCAGGTATCTCTGTTACGTGCCACCAGAGATGGAGGTCTGGTGTGGCACTGTGCACGGAGGTCCCCATTGTCAAACAGCACCTGCCTTGATTTTCTCTCCCAGCCACCCTGCATGCGGTGCCACCAGGCTAACAGCCATGGCAAGACCAGAACAAGTTGTCTGGAGAAACTTATCTGTAGGACTGAAGGTCTACTATACACAAGCATTTTATCTGACTTGTTTTGGAACTGTAGGTTTAAAAAAACAAAAACCAAGCATGTCCCTACGCAATTCTTGCTAGTACTTCCAAAGTCAGTTAAGACTTGGGTGCAAATTTAAGCATTCCTTGATTAAATATGTCAGAAAAGAGACTAGGGAAGAACTACCCCCCCCCCCCAATTTAAGTCTAAGTCGTACCGATAGGTCTTTTGCTAGTTTCACCACAGACCGCATGCAAGTGCTCTTGCAAGAGGGACCCGTGGCCAGCATACGGCACCCAACACGAGAGCCTGACACAATAGGCCTGCTTTTTCAATACATGCCTCTTCAATATGGGGTCTTTCAGCAACTTCTATCTAATGTGAACAGGCGTAACAGCATCTACAAAAGACATCTACTGGGGTATACCGCAAAGAGGGGGGGGAAATCATGTTACACCCTAAATTAGAACAGAAATATGGACGAAAACTGTGAAGTATGGTTCACACCTTTAGTATTGAAGCTTTGTGCTAGCTGTAACCTAGTATGAAATATTGCTGCCTCATACCCCAGCCCTGAAAACATGCAACTGAGTCTTGTTTTTGTTTTCTGCTTAAAGCAGGCAGAGAATAAATAAGCTTCATGCCAGGGCTTTTTTGCTCATCAATTCAAGCCAGGAACATGACTGAAGTCAGGATCCAGTGATGAAATCTAATTGTCTATACATTTTTTAACATTAGCAGGTGCTTCTGTCATCTGATTACAGAAAGCCCGGAGCTTCACCACCCAGAAACATGAAAGAATTATTTCCGTAGCGTTTCAGAGCCAGCAGTACCCACAATAAACATGGAACAGCAGCTTCTCTGAGTTCCTCCCCGCCTCCCCACCCCAAGCCCCGGGTCTCAGCAGCAGCGGGGTTGTTTTTTTTTTTGTTGTTTTTTTTTTTTTTTTTTGCAGCGGCCAGCTTTGTCCGGAGGAGGACAAGCCGTTCCATTGTTTTCAGCCACCTGAAATAGATGCCGCTGCTGTTGGTTGGGGCTGCTGCTGCTGCTGCTGTTGGGGCTGGTGCTGCCACCACCGCCGGGAAAGAAATGCACAGGGTTTCCTACAGCTGCAGCCGCCGGCCTGGGCCAATCACGAGTGCCTGACTGAGATCGCACCAAAGTAGGTAGTAAAAAAACCCTCAAAAAAAAAAAAAAAGAGAGAGAGAAAGAAAAGCCCCGCACTTCCTCCTCGCCAGCTCTCCTGACCCCCCGCCCCCATCCGCTCTCTATCAGGCCGCCTCCCTCCCTCCTCCTTCCCTCAAGGCCGCGACCCTCAAGGCCCTCCTTGCCTCAAGGTCCCACAACACCTCCTCCTGCGCCCCCTTCTCCCTTGCCGCCCCCCAAACCTCCTCACGACTGCCCCAGTCCCCTTCAGCCCCCCTCACCAGCCCCC
>JAOXNO010000024.1:8196058-8207964 GCA_028565335.1 Limnodromus scolopaceus
TGATAAAGATGTTGAAGAGAACCGGCCCCAGTACCGAGCCCTGTGGGACACCACTCATGACCGGCCGCCAACTGGATTTCCCTCCATTCCCCACCACTCTCTGGGCCTGGCCTCCAGCCAGTTTTTGACCCATTGGAGAGTACTCCCATCTAAGCCATGAGCATCCGGTTTCTCCAGGAGGATACTGTGGGAGACTGTATCAAAGGCCTTGCTACAATCAAGGTAAAAAACATCCACAGCCTTTCCTTCATCCAGCAAGCCGGAGATCAGGTTTGTCAAGCAGGACCTGCCCCTTTTGAACCTGTGCTGGCTGGGCCTGATCACCTGGGTGTCCTTCATTTCAGAAATTGTGATATTAGCCCGGAAAGCGAAGCCTCACATGCTACGTCCAGAATGATGTACCACAAACCTCCAGTCAGGAGACCTGAGGGGAATGGCCACACGGCCGTGAAGGTACAAGTTTTTGGGATGTCGTAGGGATAAATTCGTCCAACTGCCACCTCTGCATTCCACCCGTAGCACTACCCAGTGGTTCCTGGGGGCACAAGACTGAAAGCACCACCCTCCTTGATGGGGAACAGGAAGACGAAGCAAGAGCTGATGGTGGATCAGCTAGACGGTGAATGGCCCTGCTCCTCACAAATGCCACCTTCCGGCAGCTCCGAGTGTCCGGCACATGGACATGGATATCTTTAAAAGCAGAGGTTAAACATCCATCAAGCAGACACTGTTCAGAGTTTAAAACAAAACCAAAAAAAAAGAGATCAAGGGCCACAGAGAGTACACAAAAGTGAGTGCATTCCCCCACCGGTGACGTTTCTGCACAGCTCTGTCTCCAAAGGGACGCAAGTACAGACAAGTAAGAAGACACTAGGTCTCCTTAAGGATTTTTAACCCACTGGAATAAGAGAGCACGGCATTTGCATTAGCACAGAATCAGAGAATCACATGGGGTTGGAAGGGACCTCTGGAGATCATCTAGTCCAACCCCCCCGCTAAAGCAGGTCCACCTAGAGCAGGTTGCACAGGAACCTGTCCAGGCGGATTTTGAATGTCTCCAAAGAAGATGTTGCAACCAGAGCCAGCAGCGATAGCCTGTTCTGCTGGACACTACGAACACACGGAGCAGAGACAGCCACCAAGCTGAAAGCCAAAACGGACACGGATGACGGAAGGGGCAAGCAGGGACACGGAGGTAGAGTGCCTCTGAGTCAACCTAGTGACATGGAGAGGTTTCCTGGGCCCAGACCAGGACGCCCAGTTTCCCCAGGACGGTGAAGACCCGCTGTCAGTGCCAGCTGTGTGAAAAAAGTGATGTTAACCCTGCTGCTGGGCTGTGGAGCATCCCAGGACCAGGCATTCCTCCTGTCCCAGTACACCACACCCTGGAAGGCAGAGCCCACTGGAGTCATGCTGCTGGCCAGGTGACTCCAAGGTGTGCTGGGGACTGCCACAGCGTGCGGTGTGACACACCAACGGGCTGAAACCAAGCCCGTTGTCTCCGCTTGGGACACACGATGCTCCTGTGGCAGCACAGCCACATCTGGAAGGAATTCCAGTGAGCTTGGTGGCTGCGGGCACAGGTCTGCAGCCCCTCCCGGTGGGTTCCCACCACCCAAGGCCACCCCTTGTGAAACACAAAGGTTTCCAGGCGAGTAGGCTGCTGAAGGAAAGGAAGCAGAGAGGGAAGACTATGTCTCTTCACCACACCTCCACATTCCACAGGGTAAAGGGACTCGGCTCTCCCCATCTCGCAGGTAATCAGCGATAGAACAAGAGGAAATGGACTCAAGCTGCAACAGAGTAGGTTTAGACTGGACATTAGGAAAAAATCCTTCACAGAAAGAGTGGCCGGACACTGGAATAGAGTGCCCAGGGAGGTGGTTGAGTCACCATCCTTGGGCGTGTTTAAGGGTCGTTTAGGGGGTGTTGGGGGGATATGGTGTAGGGGAGAACTTTGTAGAGTAGGGTTGATGGTTGGACTCAATGATCCCAAGGGTCTTTTCCAACCTGAATGATTCTGTGATCTAGGCAGTTGCCCTGATGGGCATCTGAGCTGGGGCTCGGTTCTCTACAGGCATTCGAGCACGAATTCACCCTCGGGCTCCTTTCTCTTGGCCTCAAAACCAACCCTGGGCTTCCCAATGGTGAGTGACCGAGAACTAGAGAAGATTTCTATTTGATCTGCTTGATGGATACCACCACACTATCCCCCTATGGTGGACCACCGTGAAGCAAGAAGACACAGAAGTGATGTTGTTTTAGAAGCTGTGTCTCCACAGAGACCATGTGTCTCCAGAAGCTGGTGCAGTCTGACCTCCTCATGGTGCCCATGCACGGGATGGCTGGGCAGGGGTCTGCCAAATGCCCGGTCTTTCACAGCAGTCACTGGCAGAGCTGAGATTTCTGAAGCCACTTTTGGAGACAGTTGTTTCCCTGCCTGCTTTCTTCCTTCTGTCTTTCAGAGGCACCCCCTTTTGAAACGTGGAGGGGCGCAGCCAGAGACAGCTGATCCCTTGGCCCAGTGTGGTCCGGAGGATGCTACGTTCACATTGTCCTGTATCAGATAAAAACTTGCCACGAGTCACCCCTAATGGGGTACAGTCTGTAACTCACAGGCACCATCCAAATCTGCTAGCCAAACTAGACAAGGTGATTTTTATATCCAACTCACTTTTTGCATATGCTTTCAGGAAAATTGTCACTTTGCAGAGAGTTTCAAGTGGGTTTTGATGGGAAAAGGTAATTCCCCAAACCTATTTTAGCTAATACCCCAAAGCAGGTGGATCCAAAACATAATGCAATAGTGACTTGGAGGACATGTAGTCTCACGCTCACTTATCCCTGTTCTCCTCACCTCCCATGATGAGATTCTATGAGCGACTTCACGGTAGTGTTGCCCCTTCTCCAGAGATAAAAGCAAAGCACCTCATGGAAGATGTGGTCGTTTGAGGGAATTCAGCCACCTGGAAAGATGGGGAGAAGATGATGCCTACCATGCAACTCCTGAAAGGCATGGAAAGTTTGAAGAATAATAATAATAATAATAAAAAAGACAGGGAGTAGGAGAGGAAGAGAAGCTGCATTTTCAAATACAGAGAAATACTCCACTGTGGACTGTACGTCTCTGTGTCAAATTGTGCCAAATTGTGTCATTTAAGCCCACTGCCCAAAACAAACCACATCCAAAGGTCCTGTCGCAGGGTCTCCAGACTCACGTCCAGCCTGTGCCCAGCACAGCCACTTGTTTATGTAGGAATAACAGAAAACATTGCAGTGCATCGCTGCCCAGTTCTCTGCCCAGTTGCTATATTAAACATAAGCCCTGGGGGAAAGATACACCCTCCGGGGTTGGGAAGGGTATTTATATGAAAGCAGCAGCCCAACAGCAGAGCACAAAACCAACTGAGTTCGGGGCAACACCGCCAGAAGTCTTGACCACCAGAGATTCGTAACCCTGCTGCTGGTATTCCCCTGAGGAACTGGCACACGGGGCGAGCGTCCTCATCTAATCACACGGCCAGCCCAAATCCTGTCCTCTGCCCATAGTCACTGGCAGCCCAGTAACAGCATTTTGCCGCTCTGGAAAGAGGAAACGGGAGCTGAAAGAAGAACTGCAGCCATCACCGGCTGCTGAGCTCGTTCCCTTTCTGTCCCACAAAGGAGCAGGCAAACCCAGAGCGGCCAAAAAAAAATGCGACCGCGTTCCAACAAGCCTGCGAGCAAGCAGGTTACCAAATCAGCAAGGCCACCCTGCAAGAGGGCTGGGGCACCCTGCCCAGGGGGCAAGAGCAAGCCAGGCTGGGGAAGGGAACCCTGAGCTAGGAAAGGAGAGAGGTCTAGGGTAAGGGTCAGCTTCCTCAGAAACCCAGAAAAAAATAAAAACAACTATTAACAGGAAATAGTCTAGTTAGCAATGCAGCATTTAGCTAGTGACAAGCACAGAAATGGTTCTGCCTAAATATCTATAAGCGGCAGGGAATATTGCCATAATTAGTAAGAATTGCACTTGGGAAACACAAAAGGGAGCAGGCACGCTCACGCTGAGAATCAGCCAACTCCTGAGAGAAGCCACTGCCCAGAAAAGCCTGTGCCTGGCCGCTACCTGCGCATAGCGGAGCCATATCCCTGAGGTGGCAAAGTCTGGAGCTCGGCTTCTTCAAGCACAAAAATCTGTGTGATGAGAAGATTTCACCTTTCAGGAGAAAGGATGCCTCTTGCCAAGGTGACAATGAGAGGACCTTTACCGTAACAGCTCCGTCCCACTCACCCCAAATTCTCCCTCAGGGACAAGCGAGACATCCTTTGCACAGGAGCACGGGTGTTCACCAGCCCGTGAAGCATCACGAGAGGGTTTGTGCTTTTGTTGCACCCAACTAACAAAGAGGACTTTGGCTACCAGGTTGCATCAGGAAGGAGAGTCTGCCCTCTGCTTGCCTGGAGACAGAGGGGGTCCCCAGCAGGGCTAATAAATCACTGCTCCCCACTGATGTGAAGAGCAGCCGTGATTTCCACCAGCTGGCAACAGGGATGGCTGAGACTGGATCACGTAGGTGCTGGAGGAACCCCTGGCACCACCTTTGCTCAGGAAAAGCTTTCTGGAAAAAAGAGAATGCCGGTGAGAGCCTTGCCCCCAGGGGCAGGGATGAGTTTTACCAGGGCCTGGCACTGCGTACGGCTGGAATTTATACCCTCCGAGAGGAACATCGCCCGCAAGGAGCTTGTCCGTCCTGTCCCGCTCTCGTGCCCGTGCTGAAATTCAAAGCGGCTGCCGGCACACCAGCAGCCAAAATCGCCCCCATGATGGGAAAGTCTGAAGGTCGCGGATGCAAACAAATATTTGACGAGTCAATACAAGGCAGCCTTGAACGCTGCACCCCCAGCGTCGGGGAGGACCCCCCTCCGCCGTGCCTGCGTGTGAATGCCCTCCAGCATACCACCCACGCCGCGTTCGAGCCGCCCCGCTGTGTGCACACCGCTTGCTTTGTTAATGTTTAGACTTTCCCTGAAAGGCCTGTCTGGGCTCAGCGAGCGGGAATCAGCGACGTAAATTAGCCGGAGACCAAGTGTTTACCTCAAATACTGCTAACATCTCTCTTTTCTCTAAGCAGAGGAGCCACGTTCCTCCTGGGCTTCTCTAGGTGACCTCTCTTCCCCAGCCCACCTCCTCCTGGCATCATCTGACCAACATCTCACCCACTCTTGGGATGGCCACCACACACCTGCCTGGCCACGTTCCTTCCAATCCTCCTTCCGAGCCCAACCACGTTTGGTCCAGGTCCTTAAAAGTGTCTGAAAGGCATTGAGGGGCAAACGCATCTTCTGACCAGCACTCTCACAGCAGAGAAGGGCACCAGCTGAGTGAGAGACTCAGGACTGAGCCTTTGGGTGAAACGCCTGGTCCGTATGGCAGCAGGACATGAGGTTGCCCATGGGACGCCAGCCCCGCTTTGATGGACCTGCTCTACTGATGTTCGTGTGACTTTGCCCTCAGGACGAGTGAGGGGAGCATGAGGGACCAGAGCAGTCTCAGGGCTGCATTTAAACTGCTGTTGCTGATAAACCATGGATATTGTCCCTGTAAAATCGTGGGAGGTTTGTACAGGATTCCAGGAAACATGATTTTGACGTGCTCAATGGCCTGTTCAATATCTCAAACAGCCTCTCCTGGTACCCAGCTCTCTGCCTCTCTCCACCTTCTCTCTGCTTCCACCCTCCTTGTCTCCTTCCAAGTTCTGTGGGAATTCATCCAAGAAAAATCAGCAGCCTTGGATGTTGATGCAGGAATATCATCACTTTGGGTGTAGACCTTTTGCTCCATCAGGACCTGTGAAACAGGGGGGATTTTCCTCCCCCCTACATTTTGTTGTGGGAGGCTTGCAAATTGCATGGTGAGTGAAACATCCTTCCTGACATGAAGAAGAAGAAAACATTTGACTGAAACCTGAGACATGGAGTTTGTGTCTTGTCTCCTGGCTCAGCAAACCTGGGTGGATCATATCCATATGCTCCAAGAGACTGCTTGCTCTGCTGGGAGTTTTGTGGAAAGATGGGAAAGAGAAGAAGTTTTGAAGTTGCTTTCCCCACCCCTCTGTCAATTTACATATAGAAAAATAAGCCTGGCCATCCCACAGGCCCTCCAGTTGAATTTGCTGTCAAATTTAGACGGCAGGAAAGCATGAGACCCATCAGGCCCTCCAGCTCCCCACCCAACATCTCAGCGCAGCTCATCCAACCAGCACAGATTTGGGGCTCTGCTGCAGCTATCCCAAGGAAAGCCTGCTTTAAAAGGAATTAAGAGGATATTGCAGCATTTTTACAGGATTAGTTTAACTGAGATCTGTGCTGCAGGCAGTGATGAGCCCCAATGCTGCTCTTCAGGATGAGGGACCTGTAAAGACCGACCTGTTCACAGATCTCTCTCTTATCCAAAAGTCAGTTATTTCCCCCAAATAACTTTGCAAAGGCAAGCCTTCTCACAGTGCCAAATTAAAACTCTTCTTGCTCAAGACCGAAGCTTTCACCACCCAGACTCCATGTACCACCTAAATCAAGAGCCACAAGACAGTATTTGCCCTGGTGAGCTGTAATCCCCCTTGCTGCGGGAGCTGGGCATTAATTCTCACTAAATCCCCTCAAACCCTCTTCATCACAGAGGTGCAAGAGCAGCAAAATGCCCCATTAACCCTTTTTTCCCCCCTGGCCTTGCCTCATCTTCCCAGCGAACGAGGTTTGCAACAGGTTTTGTTTGAATTTTCTCCAGCTACGTGGCTTCTTTCTTTCACGCCTGGCTGTCCAAGCGCGGCAGGCTTGACTTTCAGCTTTTGAGGTGGTTTCAGACCTAAAGCACCTAAAATCCTGGTGCTAAGAATATACCCTGCCGCTTTCAAGAACTAAAAAAAGGTGGCTAGTAGCTGTGTTAATCTACCCGTCGGCCCGGCTTTAGCAGCCCCATATGTCTGCAAGGGAGCTATTTCCCGCTTTAAAGAGGCGTGTTATCTCGTATCTTTTCTCACTTTCGGTCTTATCTTATTAATCCATGATGGAGGGGCCATTTAAAAAATAGCACCATGCTCTTCTGCAGCAGTTTCAGGTGCTCCGGTTCCTCCCAGCGCTACAGCTGCACGGGTTTCTGGGCAGAGGCCCGCCTATCATAGCTATTTCTCTCAAAAATGCCAAGAGGTGGCCCAGCACCAGGATTTCCAGGCCTGTAAATGGATGTGGTCCCATCCTGCTGCCTTTGAGCGCCCTGGGGCTGGTGTCTCCCACCTGGGATTGAGGCAAACTTTTTGGTTACAGACCCTGTCCAGTCCAGAAACATCAGAACTAACCCAAGACAGAAGTCCAGAAGAGAAGTCTGGCTTTGGAGTACTCAGAACATGAAGGACATGGACCTGTTGGAATGGGTCCAGAGGAAGCCACGAAGATGATCAGAGGGATGGAGCACCTCTCCTATGAAGACAGGCTGGGAGAGTTGGGGTTGTTCAGCCTGGAGAAGAGAAGGCTCTGGGGACACCTCAGAGCAGCCTTCCAGTACCTGAAGGGGGGTACAGGAGAGATGGGGAGGGACTTCTTACAAGGGCATGTAGTGATAGGACAAGGGGTAGTGGCTTCAAACTGGAAGAAGGGAGATTTAGATGAGATATTAGGAAGAAATTCTTTCCTGTGAGGGTGGTGAGGCACTGGTCCAGGTTGCCCAGAGAAGCTGTGGCTGCCCCATCCCTGGAGGTGTTCAAGACATGGATGGGGCTTTGAGCAACCTGGTCTGGTGGGAGGTGTCCCTGCCCATGGCAGGGGGTTTGGAACTCTAGAATCTTTAAAGTTCCTTCCAACCTGAACCATTCTATGACTGTTCACACAGCTGTTTGTTACCTTCTGCAAGAGTTCTGCACACGGCTTGCTCTCTTAAGTCACATCACAATTATCTCTATTATTCATACTTCCTCTGAGCAAGATGCTTGATTCTAAGGAAGGAACTCACAGATTGGGACACCACCTGCACAGCTGGGAACTGGAGGTGGATGTGACCATCCCAGCCAGCCCATGAGTGCAGACAGGAGCCCCCATCCAAGCACACCAGCGAGGGTGGCAGACACACTTGAAGCTGGGGATCTGGGATGCCACACAGCCACCAGCTCAGAGCGCTGCTGCAGATCCATCCCTGGGTCCGTGCTACCACCGCTGCTCCACTCGGCTGCAGGAAGGATGGGAAATCTGGCTCAAGCTCAGGATTTTTAAGCAGGATATCCTGCAGATCTCCTGCAGGAGATCAACCTGCAGATCACCTGCAGGAGATCAACCTGCAGATCACCGGTGCTTCCCACTCCCAGCTGGGCACCAGCCCGGCACCAGCAGACCTCAGCACGGCCACTATAAGCATATATCACACAGGTGTTGTGTGATATATAGGATCTGACAGCCCCATCTTCGGGCTCGATTACCCCATCTTAGCTGTTTCTATGCCATGTTGAAGGCTGAGTTCATCTTGCATCACTCCAGGCTTTCTGCCACGCAAATGCTCTGCAGCTTCTGAGGCGACAAGGCAGAAGTAAGTGATGGAGCACTAAAACGGGAGTAACGCAGAAAGACAGGGGAGCAGGCCAATTCCAAACAGTGCTCAAAAATGATTGCATTTTAGCTCCTTGCCTGGGAGTTGCTGCGCAGCTTAGTGGAATTCAAGCAAAATTAGACAAAAGCGGCAGAAGGGACATCTCCAGCATGCGCGTTGCAATAAGCTCCATCAGCAGGTGAGCACCACCCTGGGCACGATGCCATCCAGTCCTTGAGGATGGAGAGGAGTCGATCAGCGGCGTTGTGAAGTCACTCCCCTCCTGGAGACCCTTCTGGCACTGCGTAACACGGGCTGCACAGCGGGTCTCAGTCTTTGCTTCCTCTGTAAGCTCTACCTGTGGTGGTGGGCTTAGGTCTTAGCTGGTCTTAAGAGGCAGCTTAGTTGTAGAGGCAGCCCCCGTTGCTTTATTATCCTGGCATGACACGGTCTGGAAAAACAGCAGCAGATGTCTGTCTGGTGAGGCTGAAGGAGAGATTAACATTCTCACGGCCAATGGGGGAGGCAGCGAGGGGGACCCTGGCTGTTGGGTTTCCCAGCAAGGCACCTTGCACAAACATGTGAGCCATGCCACCTGGGCAGAGGCATCAGGTGGAAAGATGGGAGAACATCTCCCACTCTGGTCACCCACAGAAGTCAATGGATGAGAAAAGAGTGAAAAAAAAACATCTCCAGAAAGACTAAATCAGAAACTGTTCAGTTCAGGCAAATCAGAAATCGCTATTTCGGTTTGAAAGCCAAGTTGTAAAAACAATTGCTTGCACAGTTGTCCCTGCAACCGAGAGAGAAAGCAGCTGCAGAGGGTTTGGTGGTTTTTTTAACGTGAAACCGAGCAGCGGAAGCGTGAACAAAAACCTTGCAGAGCCTGAGATTTCGCGTATTTACATGTAATTAGGAAACTCCTGGCAAGGTGCGTGTTACTAAGTATTCGCCCATCACCTCTGGGACCTCTCACACCTGCTTGCAAGAGTTGGTGTCTTTGGCACCTAACGATGCGCACGGTGACTCTGAAGTGCCATTTGGGGACCACCATCAGCTCAAGGCTGAGCCAGGACCTCGGTGGGCACTTAGGGCACCTACATCCCCCTTGGGCACGATGAGAATTAAGCACCCTGGGGATTTGGCTTCCCCATCCTGACCCCTGCCCTCTCCCCATTTCGGTCCCTTCGAACGACCCTGCCGGCGCGGCTGCTGCCCATCTCCCACCGGGCTTCGCCTCCACCCCAGGACCACGTCACACACACACACACACACACACACCCTACAAAGAGGGGCCTGTGCAGGAGCCCGGGGCTCACGCCGTGCCGAGAGGAATCATAAAGCTCCTTTTAAGCCGACCAGCACAAAGCCAAGCCTGTTTCGGCCGCAGGTCGGGGGCCGCCGCAGGCCCTCCCTGCCTCTGCCAGGCACTGAGTCATCCCCCCGACGGGGCTGCCAGCCCCAGCGCCGGCCAGAGGGTTGGGGCCGGCAGCCGAGGGAGAGAGGGGAAACCTGCCCTGCTAACCCCTGCGACAGCCAAAACGCACGCCTGGAGCTGCTGCTTTTTTCCCCCCAGAGTCGCAAATAGGAAATATCGTGGACAAGACCCGGGTCTGCCAGGGAAAGGGGTGATGCGCGACCTCCCTCGGGCTCCCATCTCCTGCCACAGGTCCCTCTCAAATCTCTTTTTGACATGAATTTAAACGCAAGGGTTTCTACCTGCTTCCTCTTACAAGGCAAGGGAGGGAAAGTGGAAGATATTTTCCAGCTTTCAACGCTCGTGCAGTGGGGGCTTCTCCCTCAAAGACTCAGCGCCCAGAGTCAAAGTCATCTCCACTGTCATCTAAAGCAGCACAAATACAAGAGACACGCAGCCTTCTGCGCACAGAGAAAGAAAAAAAAAGAAAGTAAGGAGTAGGTCTTGGCACTATTTTCAAGTTTTTAAAGCACATTTATGAATCTGAGTCCCTCTTTTTTTGACACTCTGAGCTGGCAGCAAAGCCAGGCTCGCAGGTCGGGAGCTTTGCCGGTGCCCTAGGGATCAAAGCGTTGGTTCTCTTTAGCTCCTTTGAAAAGCACAGCCCGGTTCCCTAGGGGTAAACGCAGTGATCTATACCATTAGCAGACAGGGAGGAGAGCTAGAGATACATACCGTGATTTCAGTCTACCATCTCTCAAGTCCCAGCAACGTAAAAATTAAATAAAAGGCGGGATAAAGCTGGTCCTGCTCAGAGACAGGGATACGAGGTGGGTTGGAGAAACATACTCCCGACTCCTTTGGCTTGCCCGTGCCCGTGACCCAGGTACAAACTTCCCTTCAAAAGGCCAGGAAAGAGCAGCAGCCAATTTAAAATCGAGGGAAACAGGAGACTTAGAGCCAAAAAATAAAAAAAAATAAAAGCCCTCGAGCACCTCACCTGCACCCAGCTGTGCAAGTTCTACAGCTGGGAGCCCCCGGCACTCGATGATGTTGCAAAGGCTGAGTCACGCTCCCAAAGGCGTCCCAACTGGCCGCCTTCTCTTAGTAATTGCCACTTTAGATTGAAGAATTAAAAACGGGGGGCGAGGGGGAAGTCAAGACAAACAGCTCAGAAGCCTGCGAGTTCAGAGAAAAATAAGTTCAGCACAGGAAAATAAAAAGAAGACTCAATGCAGGCAAGAGATTCATCCTCTCCACTTATTTTTTTATCTTCCTGACTCTGCTTTTTCTCTCTCCTTTTCTCTTCTAGGTTATTCAAGGCTTACTGGCAGCAGAGCCTCAGCCAGGGTCACCCTGATGCCCTTCTGAGAGTCTAGACCCAGGGCAAGTGCCAAGGACCGATTTGCGAATTGGCACCAGCGCTGGGCAGGCTGATGAAGGCTTCCCACACCTCCGCCTTCCGCTGAAGCCAAATTCACCCCACTTCTCCCTCCACCAAGACATCGTGGGCATCATCCAACAAAGAAATTGTTTTTCGTCTGACACTCTGGCTAATCATGCCGTGATCCTGCCTGGACTCGCCCACCGGTCCTGTTCTTCTTACAAGCATCACAGATTTTTAGTGTTGACCTCCCTGGTCACAGCAGGCAGATCATCTCCAGCTTTTACACGTGATGAGCTGAACTTAGTGTGTTTGCTCTCCAAGGAAATCCTGTGGTCTTGACTGGCAAGCAGAAGGCTCTGAAGGGATGAGCACAGAATCACAGCATCACAGAATCACATGGAAGGGACCTCTGGAGATCATCTAGTCCAAACCCCCGGACAAAGCAGGTCCACCCAGAGCAGGTTGCACAGGAACGTCTCCAGGCGGGGTTTGAATGTCTCCAGAGAAGGAGACTCCACCACCTCCCTGGGCAGCCTCTTCCAGGCCTCTGCCAC
>JAOXNO010000024.1:8220420-8233945 GCA_028565335.1 Limnodromus scolopaceus
GGCAGAGCCCTGGAAGAGGCTGCCCAGGGAGGTGGTGGAGTCTCCTTCTCTGGAGACATTCAAACCCCACCTGGAGATGTTCCTGTGCAACCTGCTCTGGGTGGACCTGCTTTGGCAGGGGGTTGGACCAGGTGATCTCCAGAGGTCCCTTCCAACCCCATGTGATTCTGTGCCTCTGTGTCAGTCCATCACAGCACTTTCCTAACCTCCTTGGGACACGAAGGGAAACCATCTCTCAGTGCTGAAAAGTCACATTACTGTGCTGCTGAGGAGTGCTGAAACTGGGAGGTACCGCCACACCTCTGGCCAAATCTGTGAGGAACCAGCACCCCAATGTCAAGCACTGGCATCCTGTCCCTTTCTTGCACCCAACTGGTGGGCACCCACCTGCCCACCCCTACGTCCCCTGCTTTGCTACACCTCTGCAGAGCTGCACAACGGCTACTTAAACAAGGATGGCATCATTTCAGCAGAGCTCAGAGTCACTCACTCAGCAAACACGGCTCCTTGCAGGACTGCCTTATCTCACGGCTTTGGTAGGCACAGGGTATGGCATATCAGTGCAGAGAGAGGGCAAGGGGTGCCCTCAAGGCTCCTGTTTCCTTCTCTCTGTCGCGCTTTGGAAAGAATTGGTCCCTTTTCATACCTCCTGCAGTGTCCCAAAACCGATCTACCTCTCCAGCCCATGGGGGAGCTGCTAGAAGACCCCAGACCCATTGCTCCACCTTGCCTCTTACAGAGCATAAGAGGAGCAAGGAGGAGATGGGCCATCCGCTTGGCCTGCTCCCCAAGCCCACGCTGCAGGCCTCTTATCTGCACAACCCACCTTACAGCAGGCTACCAAACACCAAGCAGGAATATTCAATAGCACAATGCTAACGTGTGATAACATAATTCCTACATCCTTCCTGCCACGGGTGAAGCCGGAGGAGAAAAGAGAGGAGGAAGCTGTCTTCACCATCTTTCACCAAAGCAATCCATCTCTCACCAGCCATCACTCCAGGCGCCTGTCCTCCCAGTGTCCTTGCTCCTTTTTTAGCTCCTCTGTAACCAAACAGAGCCAGGTGGTTTATTTACAAAGATTTCTCCACTAAGACACAGGGATGTTTGTCTCCCACAGAGGACTCCCTGTTTGCATTGTACCTCCCTCTGGTTGTGCACACCGAGAAAGCCCTGGCAGTTGAAGGCTTGTGTACTCGCACACCACACAGCTTCTACAATTAACCGGTTTCTGTAGACTAAATTACCCTGCCCGAGGAAAAGTTTTTCAGCCAAGCATCATCTTTCTTCCTTCAGCGGAGATCACTTCAGCTTGCAGTTTCACTCAAGCAGGCGAATGTTACGTGCAGGGCTCCAAGGACAGCAAACAAACATCGCATTTTCCTTCTTGCCCTCTACTCAAGGCTGAGCCACGCACAGCATCCAGGTGCCGCGTTACGTTTTGTGTTTGGTTTAACGCGGTTCAAAGGATTTTCTAAGTTCACCCTCTCCAGAAGCCCTCAAAGTTGTCTGCCAAAGGAGGGCTCGTAGGTGGGCGCATCCATAACGCAGAAGATGAGCGGACGCACACCCCCATCAGCCCTTTTCTTGGAGCACTGGCTCCATTGGCATCGCCTCCCTCCTTCCTCCTGCAGAAGACCAACCTCTGGCTGTCCTTTTTGCCACTCCTTGCCAGAGAGGAAGGAGAAGCTGTCCTGGGGTCTACTGTGAGAGATGATTCATTCGCTCTCCCCTGAGCCTTAGCTTCTTCTTTTAACAAAAGGATGGCCTGGTCTCTCTAGAAAATAAAAGACAGACTCCATGCTGCACACACTTGCCAGAATTGGTTGTCACCGACAACCGAATGGAAGATCAGGGAGATCATCTCTGTTTTCATTTACTGCCTTAAAGGCAATATTCCTCCCTTTTGTTTCTCCCTTTGCAGACATATAAGAGACAGGCAAGTCTTTTTCACATTGTCTTGTTGGCATCAGTGACTGGTTTCCATGTCACCTAGGAAGTTTTACAGGCTAGAAGGACTGTGAGGACCAGACAAGCCTTAGAGAAACCCAGCCAGGCCCTATACCAAAGAGCCAAACAGTGCCAGCCCAGCCCCAGAACACCAGCCCCCACCAGGACTGAAGCGGGCTTTCTGCAATAAATGAAGGCAAAGCCTAAAAAGCCCAGTTTCACATCAGGGCAGAGGAAACCATGTCACATCAAGGTGAAGACATCCAACACACACACACACACACACCGCCAGTTATCAATGGGAAAATAAAGCAGCAGAGAGGGTGGGACTTGACTTGTGCAAATATACCTAGGGAGGACTGGTATAGAAAGGAGGAGGTGGCGCTCTGTGGTCAGTCATAAAAGGAAGATGTGATTCGGGTCACTGCACGTTGACTCCAGACAGACGTCACAACCCACCACGCTCAGGGCTAGGCAAACACAGCCTGAGAACCTTGTCGGTGTAAATCAGCCTTGCGTTCATGCAAGTCAACACAACAATGCCAGGTTACATCAGAAGACACTCTCCCAAACATGAGAAGAAACAGTGCAAGAGGGTTGTTTGAACAGAGATTGCATCATTCTGCACTGCATTAAAAGCTAGGCTCTGGCAAGTCCAGGAACAGCTGCCAAGGAAATCCTGGAGCAGCTTCAGGAAGGATCCAGGAGTTTAACCCCCACATCCAGAGACTGGGATTTTGATGCTGTTCCCATCACACTGGGTGCCAAAGGTGCCTCAATTCCACCCACACCATCCCTATGGGCAAATACCAAGAGGTATCGCCCAAAGGCCTCACTGCTGATTTAACAGCAGCAGCATCAGGAACAACACAGGTCAGTTAAAGGAAGTACCACACCACGTTAAAAGCAACAACGACAGGTGTAGGATGAGAAGTTGAAAAGCAGAGCTCCCTTTCCTCTCCAGCCAGGACACCTCCCATAACACCACGGTCTACACCGATACTCCAGAGTATCCTCTGGAGCCTTGAAACAGCGAGTTCAGCTTCATGAGTGAAGAAACTTGGCCCAGAAAACATCAACAAGCAGAGGTTAAAGCTCACCGAGTCGGACATGGCTTTCTCTGTTTCTGTTCAGCACCTAACGCAACTCAGGACTGCAACAGTATGGACAGACAGGACAGCAATGGGACAGAACCAGACCTGAACTGGACAACTGACAAACCTGTCTCAGGAAGAAGGGAAAGTCCTGATCCAGTGGTCCATCTACAGGTGATCAATAATCACTGGTGTGTGCCAGTGGCGGTCTGCTCATCTGGCCTCTGAAGCAGACCACGGGGAAGAAGGACAAGTACTGGTGACGGGTTAGGCATTCATGCCTAGCAGCAACCAAGCAGTTCAACCTTTACACAACTGGGTGACATTAACGGCGACAGCTTGACAAAGCTGATTAACCCACCACAGGCTCATCTGGTCTCAGCTCCCGAGGCAACTGGATCCTCTCACAGAGCCTGCAGTAGAAAGATGGCACCGACATGTCCTAGAAGATCTTCCTCAAATCTTACCTCTTCCCCATCTCATAAGGATAGGCCCGCTCTAAGTATTTGGGTATCTGCAGGAGCAGATGGCCAGCTGCTAGAGCTGCACGCACAGCCTGACCTGCTGTTCCCACCTCCAGCAAGAGCAGCCAGGACACATCTCAGACTGCCAGCTAGGGAGCACAGACCCACCACAGCAGAGAGGCCTCCTACTCTAAGAGGTCCAAGGAAAGAAAAGGCAGAGACCTTCCTCTGCAAACAGTAGAGGGAAACAGGACTAAGAGGAGCTGCAGAGTTAAAAGGAGAGGCAGATACTGTAAATTTGCTAAGTATCTTACTCCCAAGCGAAAATCCCTCCTGCTTCTCACATTAATCAGGGCACTTAAAACTAGTCCTAACCAGCTGCTCCCACTTCCTTTGTCCAGCTCTTCTTCAAACGCACAAGCAGCCCACTAAGAAACAGAGCAAATATGTGCAAAGATTCGCAGACAAAAAAATGAGACCTTTGGAAAACACCCCGTAGAAGCAAGCACCCCTCTCCCAGCACAGAGGCAGCTGTGCTTTACAGTAGGACAGTTTCCAATGTTTTCCTTCTCTGTGCAGACGAGGGATTTCCTGTCCTCCATGGCAACAACCTTGCATTTACTGAAGGAGGCCGTGCCAATAATCTCCCCAGCAGAATGTAAAATTTTAAAGTGGCACTGCCTTGTCAGCTCAGGGCTTCAAACTTGCTGATGCGTTTCACACCCATGGTCCAAAACCACTCTGCTGCCCTCCTTAAAAGGTTTGTGAGTGGGCATAAATCTCTAGTGCTGCACTGCCCACGCAAGGGGAGCTAATAGTTTCTCAAGCACCAGCGACGGAAATCTTCCTGAAGAAGTCACCAACCACCACGACCTCCCAGCAAGAGCTGACTACGCACCTTCCAAAGGACAAGCTTTTTCTAACAAGTGATGGTTCCCAGTTCAAAGGTGGTCCCCATCAGGCAGACAACCCTGGATTTAGATGGCCTTTGTACCGCAGGTTTAGAAGGAATGACAGCCACGCTCCCCTGAAAGGGAAGCACTTACTGGGCCAGTGCTAGTTCAACAGTTTCCTCCAGTTTCAAAACACAGCCACGCTAAGCTAAGCCTCCCCTCTCCTCTCCATCCCCTCCGAGTTGCTCTTTGCACACAGGCCTGCGTGCTTCTCCGCTCCAGGAACACAGATTCAGTGCACTGACTTGGCAAACAGCCCGTCTCCATTTTGGCCCACCTCCCTTTTGGCCCATCTCATGCCATTTTAGTGAGTTACATCAGCTTGGCACGAGGCCACGCGAACATCAGGACCAGCCCAAGGGATGCAATAGGAACAAAACAGGAGGGGAAGTGAGGCCATCCCCTTTCAGTGGCAGCAAGCTCGTGATGAAACTACATCCGTTGCCGTCTCAAATTTAACCAGATGAGTTAACTTTACTAGAACATCTCTGCTAACCTGCTCATTAACCTCTTATACCTAAAGAGGTTTTGTTTAGCAAGGTCTTCAACGAAGAGCTGTTCAAGAAACAGCTGGAAGCCCCTGACTGAATTATACCAAACCAGAGGTATATACCCTTCTCCACCCCGGCCTTTTAAAATCCCTGAGGGGCAGTAGAATGAACTTGATCTAAGCTAAACCAGACAAAATAAAGCAGTACCTTGTTTTCAAAGCAGGTAGTAAGCTAGCATTAAACTGGAACCTTAAACTTTTTTTTATCATCCTTATTTTATACCAGTGAATCAGACTCTCAGGGGCGTTTTCCCCACACAGAACAGGCTTAGGAAAGTTTTTAAGTAACGGCAAAGCAACATTAAACGCAGGAAGCATAAAGGGAATGAGAATCCCTTAACTGACGGGGAAGAATTCTAGAGCCTTAGCCACTGCTCTCTACCTTTGAGTGCTGACAAGAAGGTAAAGCGTCAGCAGAGAAGCGCTCACAACGTGCTCCCACCTGCCCAGGACTCCACTACCCTCTCTTGCAGAAAGTGACCTTGCAATTCCACTGTGCCGAGGGAAACGGACCCACGGAAGAGAGCACTAAAAGCCCTTCAAACCGACACGTTTCACTGCATTGGAGGGGAGGCAGAACAGTCGTGCTAGCAGTTACCACGTCTCCACAGAAGAGCAGTAAACCGCAGCCAAGGGACAGCCAAACTAAAATTACAAGCGCTCATTTGACGGCTTCCAACAGCGGCGGATTGAGACAGCAGGAGCCCCGGAGTGGAATTTCAGATCCAAGTTAAATTTCTGGCTCTGACAAAAACTCCCTGTGGAACAACAGGCAAGTCACCTTTTCCACACTCTACCTGAATCTGTAAAATAGGAACCCTTCTTGCTTGTCTGTTCAAGTTACAAAGCAGTCCTAGCAGGGGTTATTTTTAGCACACAAGCACGAAAGCCCAGCTGAGCTGGACTCTGATCTCAGCTAGGCCTTCTCATTGGCTTCGTGATATAAAAAGTAAACAAAAAGCAAGGCTGAGCCCACTCCAGATCTTGGCCACCAAAAAGCATTTTGATAGCAGAGGAACCACAACTTTCAGTAAACAGTGAGCTGCAGCTCCAAAGCTGGGGGCCGGGCAACAACCTAAGGGATTAAAATGGATCATCTGTGCCTGTATTCATTCACTGGTGACCAGCGAGCTGCAAACGGACAGATTTCGAATCCATTTCGGATATTGCGCTGTCACCAAGTGATGACGCAGGCGCTTCTTAAGATCACAAGTTGACATAACTCGTCACTGCGCTCTCAGACACGGCAGCAAGTGCTGGGATAGCAGCAAACGACCGAGAGCTACATCCAAGAACGGGGACTCCCCAGGACTCTTTGCATCACAGCGTAAACAAGCAGCTCCTCACAATCTTTTGAGAGAGACTGCAAGTGCCAGAAACTATGAATACCTGCTGAGAAAACCTTCCCGGCTCCAAGTTTTAAGACATTGACATTTGTTGCTATCAGAAGTGTAGCACAAGGGTACAAAACTGCTCAGGGCCCCAGACCAGAGCTCCCCTACAGAACGTGCAGTCACGAAGAAACAAGATGGAATGGAGAGAAGCTGATAAATTGGGAGCACATTAAAAAAAAAAAAACAAACAAACAAACAAAAAAAAAACCACAAAAAAACCCCCCACCACCTAGTTGTGATAAATCTCTAATTAAAACAGCAGTACATCTCAAGATAAGTCAGACTGCAGCTGCATTTCTGCCCCAAGTCAGGCCAGGGAATTTAGCAGAGTTTCTCAGGCCTGTGAAGATGGTCATAGCTGCAGAACCACTGCGGGAAGCACAGATCGGGCAACAACTGGCACAAAGAGTCCGTGCTCATAGTTCTTCCTGGCTTTTTGTATCCCAGAGACACAGGAACTATTTTCTGCTTGGTTCACCAGTCTTAGAATCAGTGATGCGTCTTCCTAGAACCATCAGTACTCCATAAACCAGGGCAAACCAGCTCTTTTTTGAAGTACATGCAACCCCTAATCATTCCCTTTCTACTGCTACAAAATCCTGTTTTATTGCACCACCTGAAATCACCATCTTGTGCAACCGGACACATTTATGAGCCTCTCTTATGTGACCAGGTTGGTTCCCATCTGCAGTTTTCCAATATCCAGATGCTGCCAACTCCCTAAGTACAATCACCACCTGTTCCACCCACCCCAAAGATGCTCTCATTTTAGTATGCCTGACCTGCTGCAAACACCACACCAAGCCTGCAGCCTTCTGCATCCAGCTGTCCTGCTGCTGGTTTCTCCTGGGTTTGCACCGGGAGCCGGATCCACCGCTCCCGTGCCCATCTTAACTGTTAGCCCTTCTCCACTGGAAACAGCCAGCCAGATGCCTGCAGCCCCCAAGGACTTGGTTCTAGCCCACCTTGCCTGCAC
The DNA here is from genome assembly GCA_028565335.1 of Limnodromus scolopaceus. Taxonomy (NCBI): domain Eukaryota; kingdom Metazoa; phylum Chordata; class Aves; order Charadriiformes; family Scolopacidae; genus Limnodromus; species Limnodromus scolopaceus. Next base: position 8,227,802 of record JAOXNO010000024.1, read on the forward strand.
CACCCCAACAGCCACCATCGCTTCTCTATAGCAGCGTCTACATTCATCAACACCACTACAGCTGGACATCTAACAAACCTTAGTAAACTTGACCAAACATTAGTTTTCCCTGACCTCATTCAAATGGACGAAGAACTGCCATCTGATGTGAAGTGCCTCACACTACAGGTACCATCGCAGTGATGGGGCTGGTGCCTGTTCGCAAAAGCCAATTTGCAACCCATAAACCAGAGCAACAAGCTTAATAAGGGTAAACTGTTTTAGAGATGTGATCTGTAAGTGTATAACCTTTGTTTGGGATGTCTACGAAACGCTGCTCTCGCCCCCTTCCCAACCAGCCTTTTAAACCAAGTCTCAGCAATATTTCTAAAAAAGAAAAAAAAAAAACACCACAAAAGTTATATTCATAGTGATGATAACCTGCCTTATCACACTGACTTGCCTACACTGATCTTTGTTCTGCTGAGGCTTTATTCAAGGCCCTGCTAAAAGGGAAGTCAGTTGCAGTCTCCAGTCATATTACATTAGTTAAGGAAATATTTCTGTCCTTCCTTGCGAGCAGACTGCTCACATATGCAGCTAATTTCTCTTCTGTATCAACATACATCCAGCTGCCAGGTAAGAAACCGGGGTATGCAGCAGCCTTTCCAGTACTTCGTTACGACTCAGTCTGAGGGTAAACGTGTACAACTGGTTATGAGCAGCTGTCCCAGCCTGCCACCCACTGGCCTCCAGGAACACGATCTGGGCTGTGACTAGCGTTTTCCAAATCAACAGACATTGAAGGCGACTGCAATGCACTCTGCTGGCACAGCTGACACAAGACAGCTCCCTTCAGAGCAAGCGTTATCAACAGACTACTGTATAGCTACCATTTCTTGCAGTTACTGTAAGTAACAATAATTACAACATCAGTATAAAGCCATAATTACATCCACCCGAAGTCTTTTGCGTACTTTTAATCCGATCAGATTAATACTTTAACTTGAATCAAACTATGTCAAGAATTCAGAGTGCAAACGTCTCATGAATAAAAGCTCTAAAAGAATTTATTTTTTTTTTTTTTTAAAAAGCGTATCGCTTAACTTCAAACACACTGTTACTGGCAGTGCATGAAGCGCACAATCACCTAGAGTGCTTCTGGAGCAGGGACATAAAGTGCCATTTGTCATGTTGACACTAACTGCAGCCCTTCTGGGGAAAGTAAGGAAGGCCTCTGAACTGAGTTGAAGCAGTTTATGATAAACATGGACAGAGCTCAACTTCTTCAGACTCAGCCCAGAGGCAGTTGGGTAGAGGTTGCAAGTTCCTTGCTACTGACTTTGATTCACAAAGAGCACCCAGCTACTGGCACTAGGTTCAGAAAAATCTCAGCATCTAACAAAATTTTACTGTGAAACAGTACAAGCAAGATGCTACTTCTCCTATGCCCCAGGCAATAGGGGCAAAAAGCACACGAAGCAACCACGGCTTCTGAGAGCCACAGCACGCTAAGAGAAACTCATCCTGGCACAGCTGGCACACCCAGCAGGGCTTAGGATCCTCAGCCTGCCCTTCTTGGAATGAGACAGTGAGAAGTGAGGGAAAGAGGCACAGTGTGCATTTTATGAAAAGCCAAAGCTCTGCCAGCATGAGTTGTCCAGCTTGGGACCACTAGCTGCCTCAGGACAAGGGGCTACATGTTACATATAATATATTAAACAACATCTGTCATAGGTGGTAGCAATATTACCTACCAGCTCTCTTCTATATAGGGACCCCATATCCACACACAATGTATTTATGTGGCTGCCGCAGGAACTGAGCTATTTGGGCACAAGCGAACATGAACTCCAGAAACCTTAATCAACCTCAAGCTGAAATTGTTCCTGTCAAACAAAGGTAAAAGAAACAGAATTCAGACATCTCAGCTGGACTCCTGCAGGATGGCGTAGCCGGTAAGAGCTGCTCATGAGGTACCAAAAAGAAAAAGCAATAGGTCATGGAAAAGCACATTATTGATCAGCCCCTAGATGCTGCCACTGAGCTGCCTGTTCTCAGGGCTTCTCTGGTTGAAGCTGCTTCAGGCAGTCTGCCCAGAGCACAGCCACAGAGCCTACTTCCAGCAGGATTGGAAATTCAGTCACAAGAAGTTAAGCAAGGCTTAGATCTTCTTACTCAAAGTTGCCTTTAGAAGAGTATGGCTTGCTGACCTATACCCACATGATGGCCAATCTGCAGAAAGCTGACCTTGGGGCTTACAGGCTGAGCTGCCTCAGCTACAGCAGCGTAGGGGCTGTTGGCCACACTCGGTTTACAGAGGTTTATCTTCTAAAAGACTGGCAAGGGCTGTGCTTCCAGAAGCCTCGAAGTTTTAAACAGCCTCTCGTTGCTACCAGGAGGTGTAAAGACTGACAAAATATGAAGCACTGTAGTCTGTAGGTCTAAGCCACCTATACGTATCAATTGCTTTTGAAAGGCCTGGTTTCCTTTGTGTGCAGCATAGAGGAAGGTAAAAGTTTGAGAGCTACTCACACAGCAACACGACCTGAAGTCCCTGCATTTCACGCCAACACTCATTCCAAGAGCAATGCTACCAAGTCAAATATTTCTCTCCAGTGCTCTGAATGTAGAGCTCCAGGTGATGAGTACTTTGTGATAGTTCTGTGCCTGAAACCTCAGTTTGTCATTTTACACCCCACACAAAGGCTTGCCATTCAACAGCTTGTTGTATCAGACATCTTTATTTGCTGTATTGCCCAAGTGTACAAATACTGAATGTAGTTAAAGAAATTCAAAATATATTGTAGTAGAAATCTGTCTGGGAAGTGGAATGTTAAGGTATTTACTTTATAAAATTACTACACTTCTAAGTCACTCCCACTTGCAAGTTTTAAATATTTCAGGGCTATGAAGAGACAGATTACTTTATGATCCTGCAAAAAAGGAGTTCTTCTCAGAAAACATTTTCTGCCAGATAAAGTCAGTCAACAGCAAATTGATTTCTTACTTTTGACTCATTTTGAGTTATCAACCAACAGGATGTTAGCTACATCCAGACAATTCATACACAATTCGGCTCTCATTTATACCAAGAAAGTCAATGTATCGCTATCCAACACATTTAAGTATTAGTCAAACAATCTCAGTGACAATATTTATTTTAAGCTAATGAAGTCAAGCCAATAAGTTGCCCCTGGCCATTGAGTGCAATTGATGCTTTTTTTTTTTTTTTTCACATTTTCAGAATAAGGCGCCTTAGTTCTTGAACAAGTCAATACAGCTTTGCAGGAGAGTGACATTGTTCTGGAAAGGAAAAGAATTAGTTTCAGATGAGTGTGACCAACAATTTAAATCTTGCCTTCCACAATGAAGTAGCTTCCAAAGCAGTAGGTCCATCCCAGGATTTTGTGGCCTGTGACAATGCTAAAGAGCTTATACTGCAGAGACAAACATTCAAGCAGTTAAGCACCAAAACCAGATCATACAGTCTGTGATCTGCCTCTTCCTGCAGGCCTGCAACCATGAATCAGTTTGTGGGAAGGAGAGAGGTAAATTTTTTAAGTGGGTCAAACTGAGCAGTATTGTCAAACTTTTTATATATCCCATTCAAGCTCAGCACTTAGGTAGCTACCTGTGATGAAGCCCAGGACTCACAGGGAATGGGAAATTAGACCTTTGTTCTTCAAAAGAAGGTGAAGATGCACAACTACCTCTTCCTGAGTCTCCTGCTTTGTTCTTTACATTAAGTTAACAGACCCTGTAACCTGTGTACACTTTCCTGGATTAAGCTGGCAGTACATGGTGTGGCCTCTGCGTTCTACTTCAAGGCTACTCAGCAAAGCTTGGCAGAAGCTGCTACAAAGCCAGTGTCCCCCTTCACTGACAAACCGAGTGAGAAGGGTTGACAGCTGGATCACAAGCTTCAGGATGCACTCTCACAGCACTCAGGAATACTTGAGGCACCAGCTGCCTCAAGATGCAGGAGGGGTCAAACCCCACAGATGAGGCTGCCTGACAAGGCGCTGTTGTGTACTGCCTGCAAAACTGTGACTTCTCACTTGCAGTGCCACAGGCTGGTGTCCTAGGAGTGACAGACTGGAAACAGACTTTCTGCACGGGACAGATAAGACTGTCAGCATTTGTTCTTTGTACGCGCTACATCTACAACCTTTCACTTCCTTTCCTTCCCCTCTTCAGATCTCAGCTAAGGAGCTTGGCTGTTCCATTTCACACTTCCTAGTTTTAAAGGAAACCCAGTAAATCCTTCAAGTTACACAGTACTCGCTTCTTTCAAGCTATGCCTGTTAAATTCCAAAAAATACACACCTTTGCATGTTTTATTTCCAGTTCTGCCATTTCAATTAGGTTTTTGCGGAATGCTGCTATTCTCTTCTGTTTGAAGCTCATCAGTTCTGTGGGGAAGAAAGAAGACAGATAAGACAGACTTACAAAGTGTGACTGAAGTTTCAGTAATGCCCTTTATGTTTCACAACTTCTGCTGTACAGTTCTAACTACAGTATTTGACCACAAAAAGGTTCGGGAGTTAAGTCTTGCTGTTTCTAGCCAGAGATGCATTCAACACATGTAACTGGCCTCTTGGTGAGGAAGCAGACAGCTCGTCTAAGACAGAAAGGTTTTGTAGGAAGACAACTGGAATAAACCAGAAGCCACACAATCTCTGTGAGAACACAGAACATTTAAAACCCAAGAACATAAAAGGAGTAACGTACGTACCATGAAAGCATGTTTCCTCTGTTTTGTATTGCCCAAAGGCATCTACTCAGAACCAGTGTTTGAAGCTCTGTATGAGGCACTCAGATGTACTGGGACAGAGCAAAAGCCTGTTTGTGCAGTTCTAATTGAGATCATCAAAAGCCTGAGTGGTTACCTTCAGATGGAGGCTGGGAATAAGAGTTCAGTCCAGAAAGAAAAATACTAGGGGCTTAATAAATAAGGTTCATCTAATACTGACATTGCTCTGCTTCAGATAATCATTCTTAAAAACATTTAGCTGCATTAGCTTTACAGGCATCTGGTGGAGGGACAACACAGCAGGGCACAGGAAATCCAGAAAGTTCTTGGAATGCATTGATGATAGCCACCTTCTTCAAATGATCGAGAAGCCAACAAGGAAAGGAGCCGTGCTGGACCTTGTCTTTACTAACAAGGAGGGGATGGTGGGGAATGTCAAGTTCAAGGGTAGCCTCGGCTGCAGTGATCATGAAATGGTGGAGTTCAAGATTCATAGGGTAGCAAGGAGGGTGTGCAGCAAGCTTGCTACCCTGGACTTCAGAAGAGCAGCCTTTGGTCTCCTGAGAGATCTGATTGGGAGGATAGCGTGGGAAAAAGAACTGGAGGGGAGAGGGGCCCAAGAGGGCTGGTTGGTTTTCAAGGATCGCCTCCTCCAAGCTCAGGAGAGGTGCATCCCAAAAAAGAAGTCAGGCAAAATAGCCAGCAGGCCTGCGTGGATGAATAAGGAACTGCTGGTCAAGCTCAGGACCAAAAAGGAGGCCTATAGAGGGTGGAAGCAGGGACGGGTCGAATGGGCAGAACACAGAGAAACGGTCCAAGTGGTCAGGAATGAGATCAGGCAAGCGAAAGCCCAGCCAGAAATAAATCTTGCCAAGAACAAAGACAATAAGAAAAACTTCCACAGATATGTCAGGGACAAAAGGCAAGACTAGGGAAGCTGTGGGCCCTCTCCAGAAGGAAACGGGAGACCTAGCCTCCCAGGATATGAATCAGGCCGAGTTACTGAACAACTTCTTTGCCTCAGTCTTCACTGGAAAGGGCTCAAACCACACTGCTCAAGTCACAGAAGGCAAGAACAGGGGCTCTGCAAATGAAGAACTGCTCACAGTATGAGAAGATCAGGTTCGAGACCTCTTAAGGAACCTGAAGGCGCATAAGTCCATGGGACCTGATGAGATCTATCCACAGGTCCTGAGTGAGCTGGTGGATAAATTTGCTAAGCTGCTTTCCATCATATTTGATAAATCGTGGCAATCTGGCAAAGTTCCCACAAACTGGAAAAAGGGGAACATAACCCCAATATTCAAAAAAGGAAAAAAAGAAGACCCAGGCAACTATAGGCCAGTCAGTCTCACCTCTGTGCCTGGCAAGATTATGGAGCAGATCCTCCTGGAATCTCTGCTAAGGCA
>JAOXNO010000024.1:8234045-8250396 GCA_028565335.1 Limnodromus scolopaceus
GGCCAGGCTGGATGGGGCTTTGAGCAACCTGGTCTGGTGGGAGGTGTCCCTGCCCATGGCAGGGGGGTTGGAGCTGGATGATCTTTAAGGTCCCTTCTAACCCAAACCATTCTATGATTCTATGATCTGTACAACCCTTGGGGTGTCCAGACTACTTGCTTCAGGAGAGTGTTCAGAAGCCTTCAGTGGCTGAACATCAGATCGAGACCTGGATTGCATTAGGATCTCCCTTCAGCATAAATACAACAAAGCCTGCTTTACCTTGTTTTGCAGATTCTGAAATCTTTTCAAACTTCTGACAACAATCCTGTTGATGTGCCTCAGCCAGCCTGACGTCCTTGCTCTTTAGCCTGGCTTTATCTAGAGCTTTGTTAGAGTTTTCATAGTCCACAAGAGCCCTTGTACGTCTGTACAGAAGATCCTGAAAGTAGACAGAAATAGTGCAAAGCCTTAAGAGGACTACTTCCCCAACTGAGGTTACAACTACCTTAGCAGCAGCAGGTTTCACTTCTTTCAGCACCAGTTCTGCTGCTCCATCATTGCAGTGGCAAGTTTTCAGGACAGCCACTTGTGCCCTAGTCAAGGAAGTCAGAGGTGTAGGCACCACTTCTTATACCTTAAAGTAGCTTTATTCTTCTCTAAGGTGGACCTCTCTACTAAGAAGGAATGGCACTTTCTGAACTCCCTCAGCCTACTTCTAGTAAAGGCTACACTATCATTTACTTTACTGAAGATCTGACTGTTTGACTGAAATGCTAGACTAACCTAGGCATGAAAACCATTACAGGTCTCAGCACCAATTCCCTCCTAATCCAGCAGCAGTATAGTCTTGATATCTAAACAGGCATATACCACAGAGGGAGCTTGTAATGAATGTTCCAGGGTACCTGACGTTAGAGGTAAGACACTAGATGAAGAGGCCCATCAGGTCATGCCTAGATACCATTTCTCAGCACAGTCATCCCCTTGCTAAGTATTGATTAGAAAAAGGGTTGCTGGCAAGTCTTTTGTAGTCACATCAATCTATCAAACCCCACTTGGTAGTCCAGACTCCAACAGCCTTCACAGGTTACTGCATATTCAAAGTACTTTAGTAGCTAAGATTTACTTCAGGATTTTTAATTAGCCATCATTTGTTTCACTGACAAGTCATGAGCACTCAGGCAAGAAAAGGGTTAGAATGCTGCTGTAGACTCAAATTCAGTTGGCTCTAATTTACCTACAGAAATTTTTAAAAGAGTTCTTCCTCTCTACACGCCAAAGAAAAACTGGTCAGAGATCCTAATCAGCCCTTCTGTAGGTGGGCTGGACTGCAGCTAGCCAATATATAGTTTCTCAATTCTGCTGTGGTTTAGGAGTGCCAGGTTTCTTCGGCAAAACAAGGGCCCACCACCTTCCTGTCTTATTAAAGTACAAAGAATACCACTAGTGAATGGCGATGCCCATAATAAAACTAGGCTTCAAAAAGAAAGCTGTTCTCACCTTAGCAGCTTCTATATTGAGCATGTAGTACCTCAACAGTTCAGAGAGCTTTAAGTCCTCATCAGATGAAACTCTACTCTCTACCTTCTGCAGAAGAGATCGGAGACCTGGTATGTAACAAAACAGCAACATCCAGATTCCGAGATTCTTTTCCCCACCCAAAAAGCTTCTCTTACCCTGAGTTTCTCAAAGAGCTCAGCAACTTTCAACAAGTACCTAGGAGGAAAAAAAAGCGTATAAATAACTTTAGATACTTTTAGTTTGATAAACGTCAGGATCAATTGGCAGAAAACCAAGAAGCCGCAGGTTAGAGTTCACTCCTGCATACAGACCCAGACAGAGGATTGAAAAGAACTCAGATTTAGGCAAAGACATGGACAAAAGGCTCAATGCAAAAGGTGCTGGATTCCAGCCTAACAGACTAGTACAGCTGAGCAGCAAGATATCATTTAAAGTAACAACACTGACCTCTAGAGCATAAAGATCTTGCTGAGAATTCCCACATTGCTACCCTCCAAAGGATAAACTATCTTGTTCATTCAACTACATATTGTTTTAACAGGGTCTTGTTAAACTGATGGCAAGGTTTAGAAAGGTGGAAGAATTCACCTCAAAAAAGGTGACTAGGTTTGCATAGCTTAAAAAAATCCTACTATTCTGGATCTTCAAAGGTCCAGAAGGTAATACAGGCCCAGTGTAAGTTGTGGTTGTATTTAACAGCACATTAGAATACTGACACAACGCCTTTCTCCCATATTCTCTGGGAGACTGATCTGAAAAAATTCAAGGAGATTTCTGTTTAGAAGGAGCTTTGATGACCAGCACAATTTAACTGTAAGGCACAACTAGCAAGATATCAGCTAGTTAAGAGACAGGCACAATTAATGGTTTTAGGTCTGCCACACCACGAGTGTCAGAGGATAGAAAGTTTCCATGCTACTTGTTTGCAATTCAATACACTCAAACCAGCAATGACTCAACCCCCTGGATTTTACAGAAGGAACTTGATATTCCCAGACTCAGGGTATGTCATAAACATAAACAGTTAGAATTGCTTACTTTTTGATAACTGTAGGTTCTTCTAATGCCAGGCTGTTCAAGCAAGCTGAAGTATAAATATAATCATCTGCAACATCTGCAAGAACAAGACAAGGTTTTCAGAATGAATTCAGCAAGACTGCAAGGTCTTTAGAAAGGTCTTTGAAAAAGATTCACTTTTATGAGATCTCGTCATCTTATCTGCTTTTGCACATGCATCCTTGATTCTGTTGTAGTAGTTCACAAGAAAAGTCTTCTCTTGCTCAAAAAAGTCTTCTACTTCCTGAAAAGAGAGTATGACCCGTTCAGTCAGCTACATTACTGCAGAACACAAGCTCTTCTCTCTTTTGGGAAAGGCCAAAAGGAAGAACCATAGCCACCTGAGCATTATGCCCATTATCTCTATTGAAGAGCAGAGTTCAAGACAAGATCCTGAGGCAAGGGTTTGACAAACCAAGCTGTTCGGCGAGTTTCTTTTTCACGATGAAGTGAAGATGGACTTGACACTCAAACTATTCAACACTGCAGGTTGTCTGAAGCAATCAGTAAGTTGGTACCAGACAGCCCTTAGGCCTACCAACTGCTGGAATTTTATTTCCCAGGTCTGCTGTAACACAGCAGCTAAGCAGTTTACAAGTTTACTTCACATCCACACCAAACATTATATGTACTGTAACGTTCCATGACATGGCATTTAGGACAGCAAGTCTATTAGAAAGAGCTACCAGGGAAACAGGATAGAAAAAGCTGAAGCTGGACCAGTTACAGGAGTCTTTGGTATTTGATCTCATCTAGTGCAAGCAGAAACCTATGAATCAGTTTGTTCAGAGCTCCAATTTAGACAAAAGCCACAAGAGCACTTGCTGAAGGTGTAATAGGTATAATTCCTTCCTCCCCACCAGCATCTTGTGTTAAGGCAACTCTTGTGCCTTCACTAGAAGCTTTGAATGTAGACTTTTTTTAAACAGCCTATAGCTTCAAAGTCTTATTTCTACAGAAGTCAAAATTAACATAGGCTACTCTGCCCAGCTTGGGACAGCAGTAACAAGGAAGGTTAGCTTCAGTAATTGAGCCTCATGCACATCAAGCCTGAAGCAGGCGTAACTAGTGTCCCTGGAGCAGGAAGCAAGAAACAATCAAGATTAGGCTAAGTAAGAGGTAAACCAACTACCTTACCTTGACTCCAGAGAAGAGGACTTCATCAGCACTCTTTACCACACTTTTTAAGAAGCCACCAAACACCTCTTTTGTGTTTTTCCTCCGGACACTCAGCTGCAACAGAGAGGCCAAGACAGCTTTAAAGTTAGCCTGTGGGGGCAAGTGACTATTTTGACACTCAAAGTATAGTAACATAATTTGTATCTAGCATGTGACAGAGCAGGCTGATTTTCACACTCAGTAATAGCCATATGAACTATGTAAAGACGGATCATGAAACAAATGGTTTGACTAGACGTTGTTCAACCATTCTGTGCCACAGATTTTTCCCATTCCCAGAAACAGCTCAGTTTCTCCTTCCCAGATCTTGGATCAGCATCTATAAAACAGATGCAGTACTAACTTTAATATACCTTCATTCTTCCATTTTAGGACTACGCAACACACAGCACAGGTACACCTGAACCATACTTGTTCCTAAGATAAAGACATACAAAGTTGGCTTCCTAACCAACTTGACTACATTAAAAAACACTATGAAATTTATAGCAGAAAAAGGTCAAGCTTTCATCCTTTAATCATCTCACAGAAGTAGTGGCAATATCTCTGTGCTGATGCTGCACATGTATTTACATAACATTCTGACTATACCCAGGAAAAGTGACAGCACTCCAAATATCTTGCCTCATTCAGGAAGGAGAAAAAAAAAAAAAACAGACTCACATCCTGGTCATACTCCAAGAAAACATGAAAGTTGCGATCTTTGCTGAGCACAGGATGAGAAGAGATCCGCTGAAGGAAGATTTCATGTGACGATACAGTCTTCTTGAAGACAGCGAGGTATTCACTGAAGGGAAAGAACAGACTGAGATCCTCTCTTGTACTGCCTTCTTCAATATACAAAGGATTGCTTTAAGTTTATCCAGTGAAAATATTAAACAACATGCTTCTGAAATAGCTAGCTAGTGATAGAGAAGCTATTTTCAATCTCTTTAGCTAGGATGTTTTCCAGTTTGAGAGAAACTTTTGGCAACACCCCAGCTCCAAGATTTTAAGGATTATGCAGCAGCAGACACCCTTCAAAACAGCCACGCTCAAGATCAGTTATGACCAAATAAGTTGCGCTCCCAGGAGGCTTCTTTAAGTGCAGCTTTTGGCAGTAAACTCATTCTACTTACGCTTCTAGCTCTTGCTTCATTTTGGCAAACTCTTCTTTTGTCATGGACACTTCTCCTTCCCCTAGCTTCTGCATCTTCTCTCTGGGACCATCAAAGTCAGGCTTTGAAGGTGCTGGAGGTATCTAGCCAAGGAATTGGTTAGCGATAGATGCTAGCAAACAAAGTTTTCCAAAATTACATCTAGCCTTCTCTGGAAGAGGGTCCTTTTGCCTAGTCATAGCAAGCCAGCAAGGCTCTGCACCCAGGAATTTTAGAGGCATGTTGATGTCTAGACCTTTGTTTGCCCCTCCCAGTCTGTGCTATCCCTGCCCCAGGGGGGAAACCAAGAGAAACAGCCACTATAATCCAACCCTGTAGCCAGCCATCTTCTGTGGCCCACAGGGCCTACTACAGAATTGGAATACCAAAGACTATATTTAATATAGTGTTTCATTGTGTCCTCTTCATGTAGGATATTAATACCACCTTAGAGTCAGGAACTCTCAGAGCGTAGAGCTTTTTTTGCTGCTCCAGGCTATATAGAAAGTTAAGACAGAGCTGTACCACTCAAGTTGTTTGGGAATTAAGGCAAAAGGAAGCATAGGGAATACCTGAGTCATGAAGCACTAGTAACATCGGTAAAGCAGACTTCATGCCTTTGCTGGTATGCACTTTAAATCTTTTGTATAGAGTTACATTTTTCAGGAAATACTTACAATGAGTCCTGCATACTCTTCAGTTTCAGTGAGTGTATCATGCAGCCACACAAAGTCTTCATGCTGCCTTGTAACTGAAAACTCAGGGCTTTGAAAAGCTGGCAGTGTAGTCTGGAAGAGAAGATATAGAAGCCCTACTGTTTTGTAAATTAGTGCTTTTAGAAACAGTTCTGTCCATTTCCAAAGGAAGCTATTTTGCCTAGTAAGAGCCTCGCCTACTCCCTTTTAGCTGAGCTGGCACTCATTCGAGAGCCTTAGTAGTAAGGAGGCTATTTAAAGAAAAGGCACTGTTGTGGAACAGCATTAATGCAGCTTATTTTGTGAAGTTCCACAGTAGCTGGTTTCCCCACCCCTACCCCCCAGCCTTCCTGGTATCAAGCTAGGATTCTTTAGCAAAACCAATCTAGTGTTTCAGCTACCTTGTCTCAATTTAGAGAGTGTTCAAGTCTTAGGAAATCTGAAGCTTCTGCATATATATACACACACACCCCCTCAGGCCTTTAAGTGGACAAGCTCCACCTAATTAGATTTCCTTCATTGCAAGTCCATCTTTACAGATACGTGTATTACAAATACACAGATTACTTGCACAGCACTTAGGAAGGCCACTTTCTATCCCATGATCTTACCTTAGTATGCACAGTGAACTTCACTCTGTCCTTTTCACTTAGGGCATCAGGTATATCAATTTGGAGAGAAGGATCAACATTCAGGTCTACAGATACAGACCTCAGCTGCAACAGAATTCACAGAATAAGCCTCGGTCAAGCATCAGGTAGGTTTAGTGAAGCTAGACTGGTCATCAGCTGTCAACAAGAACCCCATTACAGTAAACCACTGCCTCCAGGAACAGCACATATGGACAAGCATGACAGCCTTGACACTACCTACACATCACTGTGACAAGCCTTCCCTTCCAAGCACAGGAAACTAAAGAGGTTTGTTAGCTTAAAGATCTGAAGAACTACTTGTTAGAGTTCACACTAGAGGCACTTGAAGTTTTCTCTCAAAAGAAACATCCTCCTTCCAGTATTTCTCCAGCTTATTTACTTGAAGTGCATCAAGCCAAAGCCTGTTATGCCATTTAGAAGATAATAACAACCCTAGTAGTTCTCTTCATTATCCTGTGCCTCCACAATATGTGACAGAACAGCTCTTATGAGCCGAGCCTTGTGACCTGTTTCCTCACCCTTACATCAGGGAGCTGCTTTAATCTAAGGCAAGGAGAGTTAAGTGCTTTTATCTATTACAAATAGCAAGTCATAGGCAAGAGCCAATACTTCAGACAGGCCTTAAACAGAGCCAGCATCTTCCTTTAGGGACTTATTTCTTCATTCCAAGACCCTACACCCAGAATATAGTTTCAACCATACTTAAACTTTTCTAGAGCAGTGGAATAGCCTCCTCAGTTGAAGATGCTCTAGGCTACACACCACAGACATCCTCAAGCCATAGTCCTACTGAAATTCCTTACAAGGACAGCACTTGCTGACTCAGAGCAGACAGGGTTTTGATGTTCAGCATGTCACCCTCTTCTGGGAAGCCAGGGAAGTGGCCAGGCTGCACTCGGGAGCGGTAAGATTCAGGATAGCCACCAGCTCATTTCTCTCACTGGTTTACAATTTGAACTTCCTTTATCAAGTCATACTCCACTGCATGTACCCAACCATTGATGACAAACAGTTTCAGTTCCCTACATGACCTCAGAAGCAAGCAGCAAAGTTTAGGCGTATCCAGTATGGATTACGAAGATTAATGCATGCATCCAATTCTTACATCAAGTAGAATCATGTCTTTAGATACCAAGGAATAGACTTTTACAAGCTATTAGACACTAGTGATCATCAGCTTCAGTCACCCATATTCCAGAAGCATGCAGGAACCTTAGCCTGTCACATTATGGTGGTTCCTGTGCTATGGAATCTGTCTTCTAAGAGGCCATCCCTTCAGTGCTGCAGCCTAACAAGTTATTTTTCTTTTCTGCCTAAGGGAGAAACTGCCAGAGACCAAGGTCACAACGCAGGAAGTTTGCTGAAGAGCGACCATCAGAGCCAGGCCGACTCCCAAGGTTATCCTTTGGAGATAATTTTGAAGGCCTTCCCAGGAAAGCAAGCTACACAACTGGGCCACAGCCGACATTGTTTTACCACCTTACAGCATACTACCACACAGACCCCACCAGCCAGGAGCTTGCCCCAGCCACCTGCTAAGTACAAGAAATTTCAGCCCTGAAGCCCACAGAAGCTGGTGCCAGATAGCATCTGAGCAACCCTGTCATATCACAGATAGCTTGAATGCTGCCTTAAGCTTCTGTAAAGCCGCATAAGAACTGTTGAGAGGTTGCCCTTTACAAACCTTTGGAACCTCCCTCCCCCTAGTCTGGCCATCTGTGTACTGCAGTTCAGATCTGGTAGATGACAAGTATCTCTAGCTGCCTGCAGAGGACACAGATGTCGGGCTGTAGCATGCTTTTGCCTCTATCCAGCCTGCCCCTGCCTAGACTCCCACTACCACCAATGGTTCCTGCCATCATCTATGACCAGGTTCTACTACATAAGTGAGGGACACCCCAGTCACTGTGCCCTCATCCTTCCAGCCACGCTAAAAAGACTTTCTATCTGCTGCATACTAGCTGTTAGCTACAGTTAGAAGGATGTAGGCAAGAGATACATCTTTTTAAGCCTTATGACTATGGAAAGACCTTGTATGCAGCACATTGAGCTTCCCATCCTGACTTCTAAAGAACAGAAGGCATTTATCCCATTGTGGGTATTGCCTTGCCAGCAAGGAAGGACATTGAGCTTACAGAGCACATCCAGGAACACAGCTCCTAGCAGTCCCAGCATTGCTCACATCCAAATGGATGTGGTGGGACTCCAAACACTACAGGGACTCCAACAGTACAGTTGCTTCTCTCCAGTCACTTTATGGGACAATTCTATTCCCCTACAGGCACATGACTCTGATACTTACTAGGAAGGCACAGACCAAACAGCACAAAGGTGCATGGTTTGGAGGTCACCGACACCGATTTAGGCAAAAGCCGCCCCAATCAAGCGCTGGAGGAAAGATAGGTAGAAGGCCACCATTCAGTCATGAGTTACACCGGGAGCACAGCTCACTGTTTGTTGCTAAGTGAATGAAAGGCAAATTGGTCAGTATTTCCCAGCCGGATAACATTTGCAGCCAAAGCAGTGAGATGCAGACCCCAGTGTTTTGCATCCTGCTTACTTATCTTCACTGTCCAAACAGGATCAGCAGTGCTAACAATATGAACTGCTGAGTCTGGAAAGTATGATAAGCCAAAGGAAACTGCTTCCTCTCAGCTAAACTAAGGAAAGGATTACACAAATCAGCCAGTCCTGAATTTGTGAACTTTCTTATTAGGCATTGTGAAGAAAGTAACCCATGATCAGACACTGCCCACACACCCACCCACGCCTAGTAGTTGCCTGCACAAGAGATGGGCAGGTATGGACCCAAGATGGTACTGGTTTGTCAGATCAAAGCAGTTCATACATCACAGGCATTTCTCCCTTGGCCTAGCACCATGAACTGCAGAGGCAATGGGGCAAGAACCCACAGCTTCAGCAATCCCCAGGAGTGCTGCTGCAGGACAGCTTACTGCCCCAGAAGGGCCTTATTTATACACAGGCAACTGGGAGTCAGCAACAGTGCTCAGCTGCGCACTCCAGAGCGGCATGTACTATAAACACGGCTCAAAATGTGAGACCAGCCCAGAAACAGGACAAAAGTCAAGAACACCCCTATACAGTGTGGTGAATACAGTGGTGGGATTCTGCCTCTCAGGAAGACACTCGCTAAAAGAAAAAAAACACACACTTGTACTTCTCCTGCCCTAAACATCTGCTACACCAATGTACATGACCCAGGCTGTACTTAAAGGCTGCTTCAGGCTCAAACATCAAGCATATCACTGTTTGAAGACAGCACAGGATTATCACCCCTACCCTTCAGTAGTCTGGTCTTTACTAAGGACCTGGAGCCATACAAAACAGAGGATTATAAAAATGACTGGTCTGCTCTAGTCCTGTAAAGGTCACTGTGGGCTCCTAACTCCAGGCCAGAGACCTTTAGAATTACACAATCACAGCAGCAAGGCTCAGACTACAAAGAGAGCATTCACACCATCTGACTTCAGGAGGACAGAGTGCTTTGTTTCCCTACAGAAAGTGCCGGGGCGGCATTTCTCCAGTGAACTGGAAGTAAGAAGCCCCCCTCTTATTACCACATCTCTATAACCCAGTGCACCTAAAGCAGATGTTTCACACCAGTCTTCAGCTATCAACAAATAGCTGAAGTAATACAGTTCCTGCAGTAATAACAGTTCATCATTCAGGACCTTTCATTCCACCATCCCTCCTACATCCACCCCACAAGCAGGAATGAAGACCAACTTGCTTATGGTCACATGAAGGCTGTGCAGAGGAATTAAACTTTCATCTCCAGGTCCCAGGCTTGTTCCTTTATCACAGCAGGCATCCAATCTAAGACTCTCCCAGGAAACCATCCCATCTTAGCTCTCAGGCCTGCCATGCCTGGAAGCTTCTTCATATCCAGAGGCATTTCTCTGCTAGGACATCATTGCTTCTTCTCTGCACTCCAGGCAATGGGCAAGAGAACTGAAGTTTCCCCATCCCAGTGACCAGAAACCAGTCTGCCACGCCATACCCTCAAGGGGATATAATCCATGCTCAGCACCCAGTAAGAGATTATTCCTTACTCGCAGCACATGCCCAAAGAGGTACAGAGGATGATGACTCCTGGAGCAGCACAGTGGGGAAATAGTTTGCTGGGCTGCAGTCTGAATCACTCGTCCAAATCCAGCACAGTGCCCCCACTTTCACCTCTCATTTCCCTTTCTCAGAAACAACTTAGAGGCTTCTGGCTTGCAACAACTACAGCAACCGTTATAGCTGCTCTGATGCCTTCCACTTCTAGGCTCATGCCTCTTTAGTGACTTTTATTGGGATCCTCAGAGTTTCTTGAGGATTCAAGAAAAACTTCTCCCTGTTCAGTAAAGATACTGACCACCAGAATTGTCTGACCTCCAAATTAGAGCACGATATCAAGCAAAGCCCTCCAGAATAGCAGTCATCCTATTGATTAACATCTCTAGGCTTCAGGACCAGAAGACTAAAATAGATATTATGTTACTAATTAGGACACTATGATAATCACCTGATCAGGAAGCCCAAGAGAAAAGACAGCAGAGAAAGTTACTGTGACCAATCCAGGTAGAGTTTTACAGCACTTGTTCTTTCCTATTGCTTGGAGATTTAAAAAAAAAAAGAAACAAAACAAAAACCCACACACAACAAAAGAGTTGGATCATGTAAGCACAACCTAGCAACGACCATCATCTGCCCAGGCTTCAGCTTGACACGAGGTTCTGATCAGGCCTTGCCCAATGCAAACACATCTTCATGCTTGCAGGCACCCAGTAGAAGGAAGTGCTCTCAGCCACTGAAGCTGCTTAGTTCTGTTGATTCGCCTGAACTGCTGCATTTAAAAAGTTACATCCATCTTACTTCTGCATTCTAACAAAAGAATCTGCCAGTGCAAGCAACTGTGTACAACATCTGATTGCTAGTGAAATAAGAATCCATATTAGTTCTCAAAGTCAGATTAATCCAGGGGTCTTCCACATTGCTGGGCTCCCAGAAGGCTTAAGGAGCCCTTCCACAAAGGTTTACCTGTCACAGAGTGTTCTGCTTATTGTCAGCTACCTTATAAAAACCTTCTCCTCTTACTAATCACCTCCCTGCTGTCGTTCAAGAGACAGCCATAAACAAGACTTCAGTAGTAATTATATCTGCCACTACCCAGCATCCATTACTTTTTACAAAGTAGTCTAATTAAACCAGCTTAAGTGCTCTCCAGAGAGCAGTAAAAGATCATGATGTTTTCTGGCAGTTTATATACAGACTCCTCAGTTCAAGAGGGCCTTGTTTTGACACCCAGGAGTTAACCAGCAGACTTTCAGAGTATCTGGCCAGCAGATATTAGTTCCATTTGTTGCTTGAACTACACTTCAGTCATATTCAGCACAAGTAGCTTAAGCTTCCCTTTAATCAAGATACTAAAATATGTCTGGAAGTACACTGCATGCACGCAGCAGCAAAGAGCCCATACAGTAGATGTGAAGCTTTGATTTTGCAGCCTTTGTGACAGACTTGATGTTAGCTCTTTGACATTCAGCAGAATCAGTCCTGAAGCAGTCCAAGTTACACATAACCAGGCAAACGGACGCGGTCGTCTTCTTCCACACAGTCTTCATGTTGCTACTTACACTATAGGAAATGCTTTCCCAAATTTGCGACTTTGGACTGTAGAACTCCAGTGATGCATTGGTTTCATTATTTCACTTAAAACAAAGACAAAGAGGGAATAACGGCTCGATTTAGTCTCATTGAAATGGCATTCCTCACCAAGCACAGAGCTTGCCAAGCAAGCAGAAGGCAGCCTCTCTAGCCAGAGCACCTGTTGCCACTGGTTGTGCAATAAGCTGGCCTGATGACTTTGCTCTCCTGTCAGAGGGATCTCTGCATCGCTCCCTGCGGAAACCAAGCAGTCACACACCTCCTCGCAGAGGGAGGGAGCTGTGGGAAGGACACTATCAACATTTAAGGATCCCGTATTCCAAGCCAAAGCCTCTCCAGCTCACACACAGGACACCTCCACCCAATCCACTCCTTCCTCAGAAGAGGAGGCAAGCAACAGCTTTGGCAGTGCAGGCCAAATCCACCCTGCTGCAGCACTCTGCCTGCAGAGCATAGCCAATGGCTAAGCGCTTTTAGCCCATGTGCCATCTGTAGCATGAAGCATGCCCAGCTAGAAATGGAAATTGCGCAACAGAAGCAAACCCCTAAGCCACAGTCAGCATCTAGAAGAATGTTTTGCTGACCTCCTGCAGTGAGGCCAGAGCTGGTGGTGGGGAAGCCTCAGCAATACAGCCTCACCACGCTCTCTTCACCTCCCATGGATTTGAAATCGTGTCATTAGCCCAAAGTGGGCCAGCTTCATGGAGGCTATACGTCCTTGACAGTACATCATCCTTATCCAGCAGCTTTCACCTTGCTAGCAGGTCATCTCCCTGCTTGCTTTTGGGCCCAGCAGCATGCAGGAGCAGTTTGCTGGCAAAGCATAAGCGAGATCTAATAGGCCCTCATTCTTTCCAGAGCAGGTAGCAGAAGTTGTCCAGCACCAAGAACCACTGTTCAGGAGTGATAACAGCAAGTCCCAGGCTATGACATACCATTTTGTCTTCCACTGACTGTTCTGAGAAAGAGGGGCTATAATACTCACTCTCAGTATTTTGATCCAGAACAGCTTAACTGCAGACTGGAGCCTTTAAAACACTATTAAGCCACTGACATTAAAAAATGCCAGGGTATTTGCACAAACTCAGCTTGGCAGTCCCACTACTCGCTTCACTTTCTAAAGTGCCTTTTCCTCCCCATGACAGATTACACCATCTTTCCCACTGCACTTCCAATCGCCCTTATCCTACCCTCCCTTCCTCTTCCTACATATCCTGATCCTCTCCTGCTTCGCCGCCTCAGGGGCAGTTTTTAGTTTATACTTACCAGTGATTCCTATTCAAGGTTAATAACTAATGCAGCTTCCTTTATAGGCATAGGCTTTATCTACTGGCCACACACCAGTTCCATGTTGCTGTTTCCTTACCTAAACAGGAACAGACAAGATAGGAGTATTTCTATCCTCCTCCCTGTTGCTGGAATCCAAAGACAGCCCTACTACCTGAAACTAGCTAGTTAATCTTTGGCCACTGAGCATTAGAGTTTAAAGCTACTCCAGCCCTCACCGTGGGAACATGTTCCCCTCCCCCCAATATTCCTGTCTGCTAAATTGGAAAAGGCACACACACACTCAAAATTACCAATCTGCAAGATTGTCAATACGCAAGACAGCTAATATTTTACCTTCCCCTCCACTCATCAACTACAGGCCCTGCAAGCCTATAAAGGCTTTCACTCAGTAACTGAAGTGGCAGATACTTCAATACCAACAGTTTCACACGCAGAAGAAAAAGGTTAAAGCACCAGCTAGTTCACAACTGAAAGCAAGTAACTAGAAAACATCTGTTTAATAAACTTTTCCAATTCTCCTGTGCCAAGACTGTTTCTAAAAGATTCATATGCAAGAGAGGCAGATAAAAGGAAGCATAAGCGAGATCATGGGAGGTGTATTTCTAGCCCTCTAGTCAGCTAATATACATCTTCCAGAAGGCTGCAGAAAACATAGAGAAGGTACCCCTTAAACACACTTAACAGCTTAAAACACAAGTCATCTTCCTGCAAGTTCTGTTTAGTCACAGTGCAAAACTACATTCAGATATAACAGTATGAAAGTGAACTGGAGAGCTCACAGACTGTTACACAGCTGTCCTACCTTCTATTTGGGGTGTGCTGGGTATAGTTATTAAACCAGGCAGATTAATCCAGGCAGCTTGCCCAGTACGAAAAATAATTCCAGGCACTATCTACATACACACAGAGTTACTACTTCACAGTGTCCCTGTTTTAGCATTTAATTTGCATTTCCTCTGAGAAGTTGAGCATCCTAACTTCAGGAAACACTCCATGCTCCCTCAAAGCGAAGACATAAGCCCCCCTAGCACTCAAAGCTTCAACATAACAAGGCACTACCATAGCGAAAGGAAAACCAAATCGGCTACCAGTGTGACAACCAAAGGAAAGAGAAGTCACAGCTGAAGTGACAGCTGACAGGCTAATTAACACAAGCCCCGCAACCAGGAAGGCTGGTCCCAGACACACAAGGCAGCTGACCCACTGAGGAAGAGCAAGTTTAAGCACCTCTAGCAGAACTGCCTACAGCACTTCATGGCTAGCACCTCGCCACAGGTCCTGATGAGCAGGCCCCACTCCTGTGGCTCTCAGGCCCTGCTTGTCACCCCTCTCCTGCCATGCTCCCCTCACAGCCACCTCTGCCTTGCGGCAGCACAGAGCACTCCCCATCTCCTCCTTCTCGCCCGGTTTTCTTCCTTTTTTTTTTTTTTTTTTTAATCGCCCCTCTCTTTATCTTCCTCTAGGCACCTCTTCCTCCTCCAGGGGCAGCACCCCACGCTCACCCGAGGCGGCTGCACCCTGATCACCTCCCCTCAGAGGACCTTGGGTGCAGGGAGAACCCGTGCACGAGCTACTAAGAAAACTAATACTGAAGAAAACTAATATTTAAAAGATAAAAAAAAAAAACAAAACCAAAAAACAAAACAACCAAACCCTAAACCGAACAAAAAATAAAAACCTGTCGCTGCCCCGGTGCCGCCGGGGGGCGGGGAGCTCCCTCACAGCCGGCAGGGCCAGCCCGGGGCTGAGCGCGGCCCTCAGCCCGGTGGGGCACGGCCGCACCCCCACACCCTCGCCTCAGCCAGGCCCGGGCCGCCGCCCTCACCTTGCTCTGCGCGTCCTCCCGGAGCAAAGCCATGTCGCCCAGCCACGGCCAGCCGCTCACCGCTCTCTCCGCCGCCAATGCCTCATATAAGCCCGGGGCGGGGCCGCGGCCGCCTCCCGCCGCCAGCGACACACCCCCCCCGCCCTGCGCGACGCAGGTCCCCGGGGCGGCGGCCATCTTGGGTGAGGGCGGGGTGCCGCTCGCCCTCACCCAAGATGGCGGCGCAACGCTTTATTGTTGCTTTTTTTCCTTGCTTTGAAAGACTTGGGTTATTCTCTTTAGAGTTTTTCAAATAACAGTCAAAAAATAAAAAACAGCGAAAGGGAGAAGGCATGCCTTCCTCTCCACCCCCCCCACGGCCGAGCTCCCTCCGGCCCCCGGCGCAGGGGGGGGAACTACAGATCCCGTCAGGCAGCGGGGCCGCACCGCGCCTGCGCAGAGGCAGAGGCGGCGGTGGCGGGAAGCGCGGCGCTGAGGTAATGGTGGCCGCGGGTCTCCCTCTCTGGGGCTGCTGGGCGGTGAGGGCCATGAGGATGGGGTCGGGCCGGCGGTGGCCGCCTCGGTGGGCGCCTGCGGCTTGTGGGGGGTTGTGGTGGTTGGGGGTGCAAGGGTGTTCCCTCAGCGCCGGGCCGGGCTTAGCTGAGGGAGAGCAGCAGCCTGCTCCGGTAGCCGGGCCCCCAGCTCCCTCTTCCAAACTTCCCTCAAGCCTAACCTTCTGCCCACCCCAACCCCCGGGTCTGTAACCTCCCTACCCGCTGAGACGGTGGGGCAGGCCGGCGTCGAGCAGGGCTTCTCGTCCAGGGTGGGCTTCTCCCAGAATGAGGCAGGGGGAAGCCCTGCCACAAGTGTAGGCTGCCCTTCCACGTCTGGGGTTTTCAGGCGCCTGGGGCCTATGGAGAAGGGTTGGCTGCTGGCAGGCACTTGCTGGTCACCGAGATTAGGCCAGCTCTTTCACAGATTGCTTTGCCAAAAGACGCTGACTTTGTGTTACAACCCTGTTTCCTGCTAGTTCCCTTCCCAGTGCTGAAGCTGCTTGTCCCTTTGATCCGTCATAACTCTGTGGGCTTGTGCTTTTAATTATTTTTTTTAAAAAATCTCCTTTTTCTCCCCATGCTCTTAGCTTCCCAAAAGATGGAGATGTATTTTTAACCCAGATGGTTTCAATTTAGTAGAGGAGGTTATCCTCCTCCTCTGCTCTGCCCTGGTGAGGCCCCATCTGGAGCACTGGGTCCAGTTCTGGGCTCCCCAGTTCAAGAAGGACAGTGAACTGCTGGAGAGGGTACAGCAGAGGGCTACAAAGATGATGAGGGGCCTGGAGCATCTCTCTTACGAGGAGAGGCT
>JAOXNO010000024.1:8250496-8263879 GCA_028565335.1 Limnodromus scolopaceus
TGGCAGAGCCCTGGAAGAGGCTGCCCAGGGAGGTGGTGGAGTCTCCTTCTCTGGAGACATTCCAAACCCCACCTGGAGATGTTCCTGTGCAACCTGCTCTGGGTGGACCTGCTTTGTCCGGGGGGCTGGACTAGGTGATCTCCAGAGGTCCCTTCCAACCCCATATCATTCTGTGATTCTGTAATTTAGCTTACAAACTACAAGGAACCAAGGAAGAGAGGTTGAGGGGCAGGGAATGGGCAAGTGTGCAAAGTCTAAAATTGCTATAGCAGTGAAAGACCTGCATTATTAATCTGTAACTAGAAAAAGAACAAAGCGGTCATTCTGACCAAGAAGATAGGTTACTGTTGTATTTCTGCATCAAATAGTAGTACTTCTTCCCAGAAGTGTTCCTTGTGATGTTGACTTAAAAGTATACCTTCAACAGGAGATTTGCTGTCCTCAGATTGGGGACACAGGGTAGCAGATGTGTAACTATGTTTAGTAGTGCTCTTTCTTATTATCTCTGAAGTAAAGTGGTGCTTCTGTTTGCTTGGTAGGTGTCTGTGGAGAAAAAGCCATACTGATTGTCTGAAACCGTAGTTGGAGGAAGGTTTTTATAGATGTCAGCACTTTCTTAAGCAACCCTATTTTGTTTCCCTCACTTAGGCCACTCATTCCTGTCCTGGAAAAACTTCTTCAGTTGTGTTAATGCAGTTGTTGGAGCTGCAAAGTCCAACTAGCTTGGGAAACTTAAGAGAAGTTCTCCATTTTATTTTTTTTCCCCAGGTTATTTTATTTGTGTTCAGTTCTTCAGTGTGGCTCGTCATGCAATACTTGACACAATTCTACTAGTCTTCACGAACTGTTTCAGAGAGAAAGGAGACACTTCCGCTGAGAGAAATATGAATTAAATTCTGTTCTTTATGTACAAGACTAGATCCAGACCACTCCAACTCCATTTCTTTCCTGTAAGTTATTTACACAGAAATGCCACTGTGGTTTATTGAAAAACACGTGATTCTTTATTTTGCTAGATACAAGCGTTCTTTATTTCTTAGCAATCCTATAACCTCTTTCTTTTTGTAGAACAGCACAACAACTGACAAAACTCTCCCTTTCCTGGTGGTTCAGTTCATAGAGTGCACATTTCCACAGATATTACTGCAGAACTATATAGGCTGTTAATTTAAAATTCATACTAGATGTTACATGAAACGCTGCATCGGCGTTACTATAAATTGGCTCTAGGGCTCGTAATATTGAATATTTTAATAGCCGCATGATTCAAAACACTCGTCTGGTATAACTTTATTCCTTCAAAAATATTGAGGGGGCAGCTTACTACAAGTGAATTTTATGCTGAATCAGGTATCATCTTGCTTCCTGCAGCTGACACAAAGCCAGAATAAACTTTTCTTTTGTGCTCTGGCTAATGTAATAAATGCACACCCATTGACCCAGCGTTTATTCTGTTCCGATGAACACACTTGAGTTAGCATATTAATGGTCATCAAAGAATAGCCTGAGAAATTACAAGCTTGGTTACTATTATATTGGAATAAGAGGGTTTTTTTCCTGTTTTGTTTTAGATCACAGCTTCAGCAGTTCTATTAGGAGGTACACCCCAAGAGCGGAGAGATTAATTTTTCTGCACTGCATTTTATGATGAAAAAATACAGTGAAGCAATTTGCTTATGGTATTAAAGTCAGACCTTTACATATCCCTTTGCAGCTTTTACTGGGTTTTGTTAACTCCTGCAACAAACCAACACCTGTTGTAATGTGCTAACATCGCTCATTATTTCTTTCTCAGCAAGGGGCAGATTCTGTCAGGTAACCTATCCCATTCCAATACCGAAAAATCTATAAAAAAATGGGATTATCTTCTGAGAAGAATGCGTTGCTGTAAAAGTTAGCATAGCAGCTTTGCAGAAGTGAGCTGCTTTATGATAGTCAAGTCACAAAACACGGAGAGCTTCTCAAAAATAAATTTATTAGAACAATTGGTAGTAAGAGTAAAGACATAAAAAATTCACTAACTGAAAACCCAAGGAGAACTGAAAAATTGAAACATGTATACTTCATAAAAAGTACCTCTTTATGATGTTACAAATTTCTAGCAAGCTGTCAAAACAGCTTTTTGACATCATACAAGAAATGAGAGGTAACATAAACTTTGATTATGTTTTACCTAAATTTGTGAAACTTCCTCACGTGTCCAAGAAATGAAGCGGGACAGAACTTAAGTTACAGAACACAGGCAGTCCAATTTCTTGCTGCTGTGTAACCTGTCTAAAGTAGGTTGTTCTATTTTTTGGCAGAACTTGCATACTTTTGTGGCCCTAAAATGGTTGAAATTGTCTGGTTTGTCCTTTCGTAATGCATCTGACTGCGCTTCTCTCATGTGCAGGCAGGAGAGTAGTTTTGAAAGGAATCCGAAGGTCAGATGATCCTCAGAGAGAGAGTCATGTCCATTCTTGCTGGTGAACACTGGAAAATGAGAAAACAAATGCAACTCCACTTAGCCCAGTTCTGCTGGATAAGGAAAGGAGGTTTAGAGTAGATTAGATTTAATATTAAGTAGAAAGTAATTAAAAAGGGGGAGTGACACATTCAAAGTATCTTAAATGGTGAGGTTTCCATTGTAAGGTAGCTTGCTTTATGTCTAATCAGACTGTAAAAAGTCAGTAACAGAGTTGACCAGTTGGTGCATCCATTATTTTTCTCCGTTACTCTCTTGCGGAGCATGAAGCAGTTTTAAAATCATTAACTATTTTGATTGATACACATTGTAATTATAGGAAACCCTTACTAAAGATTGTGTGAGACCATCTAACAATAGCGTGGCAAACCTGGCTGTAGGGCACCTGGTACTGAGTCAGAATTGCCACCGCTATATGACACAGAGTTCTGATCCCGCTTAATTGTATTTTCCTGGTTCGGATTTGCTTCTTAGATTTCCAGGTTAATTTTGTATCAGGTTACACGCCGTCAGGGCACAGAACCGTTATTATTTGCCCAAACCATAAAAAGTCAGCATGAAAATATAAAGCCAGGGAAGAAAAAAAAAGCAGTGTATCTGTCTACTCCTGATTAAACGTCTACAGCTGGAGGGTTCTGTCCTTCACAGAAGAAAAACAATATTTATTGGAAGCAGAGTCCAAGGTCTTAGCCTCTTGTTCCAAGATGCCTTGATCTCATCAGCTGCAGCCGAGACAGCCCCGTTTTTGCAAACTGTTCTGCGTGACAGATGCCTGCACCCACACGTTGGTGTCACTGCAGTTCTGCCTGAGCGCAGGGTCTGGCCGTACAAAATAACTCCTCCTGCTGCGTTTTTGTTTTCTGTGGCGCCTGCAGTTTGGGCAGTGTATGAAGTGCCATGTAAGAAGTGTGGGGGGGAAAAAAGAGTGATGTTAAAGTGTTTCCAGGAACAAAACGCTGATATTAGTTGGCAACGTCTGGCACTGCCTGTGTTGTTTGTTGGCAGGTGGATGGAAGGGAATTTTGTAATGGTAAGCAGATAACTTTCAGTAGGAGAAGAGGGCCTCAATTCTGCAAGTGTTTAGTGTTGATCTAAATGCCACTATTCGAGTGTTTACATTTTATCCATGTGCGTAAACTTTCCCAGGATTTGGCACTGCTATTGCAAAGCAGTTTGGAAAGCTGTGCTGTGAACAGTAGTTCTGCTATACTGCTTTTGCTTTTAAACTGCCTCCGTGTCTTAGAACACAACTATGTTTGAAACTCAGTTTAGAAAAATACTTCTATATTTTACTTTGATCTTTAAAAGATTTATTTGAATCTGGTTTCTCCTTGGCTTTCCAGTCTTGGGTCTCCCAAATTCAGCGTGCGTATTCTGCCACTGTCTGCTTCCTCATAGGCCTACAAAAGAAAAACGTTTTTATTCTCCAAAAAGATACTTTGTCCCCACAATCCTCTTCAGCTGGGCATCCACTATAAACTTACTTGGTTTTAATACCTCCTAACAATGGATTTGCTGCATTCTCTTCTACATAGCTGTTCTTGTATTTCCTCCTCGCTCTTTTGAGGGAGCGTGTGTTGCAGAACAGTTTTTTCTGTCTCCTGTCACGACGGTTCTGATCCTGTTGCTGTAAGAGGATCCTCCGCTGCAGCGTTTGCTACTTGTCACGTCTTTATGTGTTTGCCCTGTTTTCACATTTTGTGCGCCAGCACCCGTTCTTTTCAGGACCATTTCCTCTTTTCGTTTCTTATTGGTTCTTTCTCCTATTGTATTATTTATCTAGGGGAGTTTTGGTGGCATAAGTTGCATGAAGACACTTTATGACCACATCAGTTCATTGTTTGGCAAAGGGCATAAAGAGGTTGATGGTAGAGTTTTATGACTCTGGAAATCACAAATTTCTTTTTCCGCAGGGGGGAAAATATGGTAACCAACAGGCTGTTCCTAACAGAAAAAAGAAAATTGTAACTACTCACAAATGCTTCTTGTCAGAATGAAATTCCTACAGCTGCTGTCCAGGAAACCTGGGAAACTGGGAATGCTTTTTCAAATACCTTTTTGCCAAAACCAATACCCGTATTTGTGTCTGGCCACCTCCACTTGTCTTTATGGTAAGAAGAAAAAAGCGAACAGTTATGAACAAGTTGACCAAGAAAAATACAAGAACTTGGTCTACTCTGTTACATCTTACAAAACCAGTGCCCAAACACCAGAGACAATACTTGAAGAAGACAATTTGTTGTACGGGCCACCTGATAAACACAGACCTCCAGTTAAAGCTGAAACAAAGACTGCCAAGAACTGCGTTCCTTTAATAAACCCCAACAAGAGAATTCCCCTTCTCAGCAGCGAGTCAAACCTCCCCATGAAAATACCTTTACAAAAAACAAAAATGCCCAGCGTTACGCGTATTCTTCAGCAGACCATGTCTCCACAGCAAGCCTTTTATCTAGAAAGGTGGAAGCAGAAAATGATACAGGAACTTGGAAAAGATGGTTTTGCAGAGTATACTAAAAGTAAGTCTAACCACAGCGCGTTTACAAAGTAGAAGCAGTAGCCTGGGTAGCTGGCTGGGATGCGCCAGCCCAGCTGCAGTTGTCTGGCCCTACGAGTCAAGTGTTTTGGAAAGCCATTAAGTTGTTTCCATTTCAAAGGGCAAGAGTGAATTATGAGTGCACCTCAGTTAACCTAAGCTCGTTTGCAGATACAAAGCTACTTTGTAACGAGATAGAAGTAAGCATTTTGAAATCGTATCATCTTGGGTGGTTAAAAAAAAGTAGCGTCTTGCTGTTTATGTTGAAATTCTTCAGTAACTATTTCCTACACACAGCCCCTTCTATGAAATCGCCACGCATTTAGAGGTTTTCATTTTGCAAGACCTACAAAGGTGACTTCCCTCAAGCCGTAGGACTGAAGGGGGTCTGGGAGGACCTCGGGGATAGTAGGTAACCTCTTGTAGCAGGTTGATAAATACCCGAGCGCTCCTTACAAGAATTATTGTGCTATTTAAAGCTGAATATCCTGCGCCTGTGCTTTTTAAATTAATAAACACTTCAGTGAATAAGGTGACATAACGAACCTAAGGTAACTATTTAAATTTATCTTTCTTGGAATCATTTCTGAGATAAGCCCTTCCTCCTAGAACTATGCCCACCCATTTCAGGAGGAGATTAGTTCCATTCAAATGAACCAATGCAGCAGAAGAAGCAAATGCAGCAAAAGCAGCCTAGAATAATATTTTTTATTCATAGAAATTCACAAATGCCTTTGAATAAACAATAAATTAAAAATCATATTTCGTTTCTTAGTAATTAGTGCGAAAAAGTAAAGTAAGCAATGATGTAAGAGATACTAATTTCACTGTTGACACTTGATTTATTTTTCTGTCTCGTTCCCTTCTCCCCGCATCCTCAAGCTTTCAGTACAAAAACTGGGACTGGTTTAAGAGCCATGTTGTGTAATATCTAGAATATATGTCCATCAGGTATTATAACTAGTGTCTAAAATGTGGGGGTTTTCCATTTCTCTTAGATCTTTTCCACCAAGGAGAGCTCTTTCACACAGCTTTGGAATCTATATTTCTGTCTGAAGAGGCAGCAACTGAGGAGCAGAGAGATGATGTTGCTATTTCCGGCTTCTTAGCAAGCGTGCAGCATGTCTTAGAAGATGTCAGCGAGGTGAAAGCCCTGGAAAGCGCCGTTCAGCATGAGACTCTTCAGTATCTGGGCCTGGTGGACTGCGTGGCTAAGTATCGGTGAGGTACTGGTTCTCTAAGAACCCTGATCACGGCAGCAGCTCCAGCCCCTGTCCCAGGCTGGAGCAGTCGTGTTGGTGAGCTGTTGGGAGGAAGTTGGACAGGTCTCTAAGAGGGGCCAAATGGATGAATCAGAGGTGAACCCGATGGCAGAAGTGCTGTTGTTCTTGGTGCAGAATTCCTTACTGGAGCGGGATATGAGCAGGGCAGGGTTAGGTGCTCCTCAACAGATGCCGGGAACTGCAGCAGATATTAGTTAAGTCTTGGTTTTTGAATTCTAAACTACCAGAGTAGAAGAGACTTAGACATAATAACGAGCAACATGACATCAGGGTGAAACAGGCTGAGAGTGATACAACTTTTTGCTGTCTCATCCTTTGTTCCTCACTACGACTAAACTTAAGTTTAAAACATTGTCCTATGTTGTTCTCTTGTGCAGAGGCCAGTTGTGTGTGATTGACTGGAAAACTTCGGAGAAACCAAAGCCCTTTCTGAAGAATACTTTTGACAACCCGTTACAGGTTGCAGCGTATATTGGAGCCATAAATCATGATGCCAATTACGACTTCCAGGTCAGTAGGCCTGCTACCTGTCAAGGCAAGCAGCAGCGCCCACGTTATTT
Organism: Limnodromus scolopaceus; assembly: GCA_028565335.1. Classification (NCBI taxonomy): domain Eukaryota; kingdom Metazoa; phylum Chordata; class Aves; order Charadriiformes; family Scolopacidae; genus Limnodromus; species Limnodromus scolopaceus. Next base: position 8,257,337 of record JAOXNO010000024.1, read on the forward strand.
TCATTTCTCCCCACCTTAAATCACTCTAAGTGATTTACTTAGAGTGCTTGGAAGCTCTGCAGCGTTTCCTCAGAGGAAAGCAGTGCGTTGCCAATCACTTCATCAGAAGACAGTGGAATAATGCTTTTAAAGACTCCAAGTGCAATTCCAGCCAGATCTGCTTGGCCGGAAGGATTGTTATTTCATTACAAAGCATTGAAGAGGGAAAATGTAAAGCAGAAGAGGGCAGGGTAATTCATGGGCTCTTCAAATGATATATAATACTCTAGAATATTTTAGAGATCAGTAAACACGAGCACTAAACAGACATGGTCCTTATGGAGTGAAACACAGGCAGTAATTCTAGAATTCTGCTATTAGCCTTCTGTCCCCTACTGCTTTCTCTGTGCAGGGGGTTGGATTAGAGTTGTTTGTCAAGTATGAGAGATGTTGGAACCCACCAAAGTAACCATTTCCATTCAGACGTATGCTGGGGAATGGCATCAATCCAGTTATATGACCCCAGGCAAAACCTCATCAGTCAGTCGGAATTTTACCAGGATCTGCGGGGTTTAAATAGACCCTGTCACTGGGATACTCAGGGTTTGAGTTCTCCAGTTTTCACCAAAGCCAGTCAGAGCTTTGAACTCTCAGCATTTGAATATTAGTCTCCAAGTATTTTATGGTAAATCACTGCTCTCTTTGTTCCCCCTCTCTTATTTAAGGTACTTGCATGTTAAAGATGATGTTTTACAGTGAGGTTTAGCGTTCAGAATTACTGATTAAAGTTGGCTATTAACATTGGATTTCTGACAGCCTTCTGTTTCTAACTGCAGGTGAGCTGTGGACTCATTGTGGTTGCCTATAAGGACGGCTCCCCTGCGCATCCCCATTTCATGGATCCCAACCTGTGCTCGCGGTACTGGAATAAGTGGCTTTTGCGCCTCGAAGAGTACATGGACAAAAACTGACCCAAACTAAGCTACGCTGAAGCACGCGGTGTGAGCACAGAGCCAAAGCAAGAATCCTTTGTTGAAATCTTCCATTTGAATACATATTCTTTTTTTAGTAACTTTGGCTAATTTCTTAATACGGGGGGGTTTCCCCTCCCTCAAAAAAAAAGAAAGAAAATTGGAGTGGGGTGTGTGTATTTCCTTACGTTGTAGGTGACTTAAGGGGACCTGGCTGGACACAGTCAATTTAATTAATCTCTGGTTTTCCTCACAGAGTTTATACAACCTGTGGTTGGCAGGAAAGTTTTTCAATCAAGTCATCCTTCTTTTGTCATTTTTGGAAAAAAAAAAAACAAACCACCTGTTGCAGAACTGAGACTTTGAAGTTGGTGAACTGAAGCAGAAAGGTGCCTGCGTAGTCTGAGCTTAGAGAAATGCAAACGATAAACAAATGAATAGAGTAGGCTGGTTTCACTCAGCTTAGTTCTTGCTCATCTCAGAGGTATCTATTAACAGGCTTGTTACTATTTGTGGTTTTTCTTACGGCAACAGTGCTGAGAATTATAATCAAAGTTCTCATAAGCACTTATTTTAAATACTAAGGGAAAGTGATCACTGTCTCCGGTGCTGGATCATAGGGTTGGCCAGTGCCAGGGAGCTTCTTTATCAAAGCAGGCTTGTCACTTTGAAGCCGGGCCTTCTGAGAAACGAAGAGCTGCTGGTTGGGTTTTGTCAGTTGGGTTTGGTTTTGTTTTTTTTTCAAATAAGTTTGTGAATAGATGTTCTGAGACAGAAGAGTTGTTTCTGAAGCTCGTTTCTCTGCCTGTAGACTCGGCTTTTATGAATAAGCCTTGATGATGTCAGGCGGTATCGCTTTGTGTGTTCTAGACCTGGACAGCTTTTTTCTTCATTCTCTTTGTTTACTCTGAGTTGTATTTACGAGTTTTTGTAATAACACTGCAGATTACAAATAAAAATACAAGAAAATCAGCCAGAACCATTCCCAAAAAACCCCACTGGGTGGGCTTGCTGCTGAAGGAACTTAAACCTCTGTAGCGCTTAATCTCTGCTCTTCCAGAGCACTGAGCTGTGGAAACCTCTGCAACGAAACTTAGAGTGGTACTTGCTTATTCAAACCTGGCCTGGTGATGGCATGATTACTCTCTGCTTAATTAGATTTCTATCTAAAAAGACAAACCGTGGCGACTGAGAAACTGGGTTCGGAGATGACTAACTGTGGCGACGCTGCATGAACACTCAGAAGTTCTACCTGTTTTACCAGTATCTTCCCACATCACAGAATTTTAGCAAGTGGGTGGTTCAACGTGAACAGGGTCCATTTCCTGTGAAAGATCGCTCCGTGGGTACGTGGTGGGCATAAGCAGGAGGCGAGACGCCCCTGGGCAGAAGCAGGAGATGATAAAACATGCTGAATTCCCTGTGTCGATTGGGATTGGATACATCGAGAGAGCGTGGAAGAGTTGGGCAATGTCTGGGTGGGATTGCCTTCTTCATCAGTGCCTCATCCAGCCGTTAGATGTCTCTGAAGCATGTAAGATTTCAGCCTCATCCTGCCAGCTAGGACATAAGGACAAGCCTGGAGTCCCCACACCCACACCGCTTGGCTTCACCCTGTTCATTTGTTTAACAAAAGCTTTGTGCCAGGAAGGCTGCCACCCTGACTGGCAGTTTGTAACCCTGTCTTTAAGTCTGGGATGGGTCTGTGCCATCAGAGAGGCAGGAGAAGGCAGGCAGCCTTCAAAGAGGGTAGTGGTGGAAGATGCTGGTGTCTGGCAGTTGTGAGGCTCTGGCTGCCGCCAGCGTCCGTCCCCGTGTGAGCTCTGGAGCGTTCCTGTCCTGCCACTTCTCTCCCGTAACAGAACTGGCAGATGGCTCTTGCCAGTGTCACGCAAACTCAAACCCGCTTTGTGACCACTTTAACTTGCCAGACTGTTAAATTGACATGCCCAAGGCATCTGCTACAGGGTGTATCTGTCCTCTGCAGAAAAACCGGGCGGCCAGTCAGAGCAGTTACTCCAGCTGTAGCATCCAGCTCAGCAGAGCTTTGCTCTCCCTCCAGAGCAGCTTTTCTTCCCTCTACTGTTTTTCTCTGGTGTTGTGGGTGCTTTTTTTGACCAGGATCACACAGAGGGACCACCGTAATGTGTCTGTGGCTCTTTTGGCAGGAAAAGCAGTGATCTTGGATCGAAATCAGAAGCGATGTGCGCTACAGGAGAGAACAGCCCCCCCCATACACACACGAAATGTGTCTCCAGCTGGACAGGGAGGGTCACAGCCACAGCTCCACCGCCCCAGCGTAAAGGCTGAGGGATGAGCAGAGCTAAGCACGCCAACCCTTTGTAGGTAGGTTGCTGTGCTCAGGTGGACTTTACTGAACAGTTCTGAGGTCCCCCCATGACCGAGACCTCGCTGGGTGGGTTTCGGTGGGAGGGGGGTATCGCCAGCACAAATGGCTGTTGACACTTTCCTTAGGCAGGCAATTTTGTCCGTGCGTTTGCAAGCACGCACGCTTCACTCGGAGCGAGCGACCTCCCATTTATACGACAATGGCATCGTCTCAGAAGAGCTGGGCATCAGTGCATAAGCTTTAGGTCTTTTTGCAAAGTTGGGATCTTCTCATTTGCTTTTTTTTTTTTTTCCTGTGGACTTCCCACTTTATTAAAGCGTTCTGCCAACTTTCCTGTTACATAGGATGACAAGTTTGGTCTTTACACAGTAGCATCACTTTATTACCCTCGTTTTCAAGGTCCCAAGCACCGACAGTTGTGCTGAATAAAGTATTAATATCATTGGAAATGCTTTAAAACCCCCTAGAAGCTTCTCCCCACAAAACCCCAAGCAGATGCCTGTACAAAACTGAGGCAAGTTGAGAAGATTTTTACGCTTCTTGCAGACACACTCAGAATCTATCATTTTAGTAGTAATGATTATGGAGGTCCTGGCTATGACACTGGATTTGAGGTGGGCTACTTTTCAGCTGTTGTTTCCATGTATATAGAATACAGCGTATCCTCCCCAGGTGTACAGCTTTATTTTGAGCAGGTAATGAATTTTTTGGAATTTACAAATGAAATCTGTTAATCGTTAGGCATTTAAATTGACGTAAAACCTGCTTAGCAGCTGTGTTAAGGGACAGGTGAATAACGTACGCTTGGACCGGAGTAACTTGTGGCTGCTGAGGATGTCACCACCCCAACCCTGGCTTTCTAATACAGACACCCAAGTGCCCCGTAAAGGCTGCAGCAGCTTCTTTAGAGTCTCAGTGTCAGGCGGTGGTTTCGGCAACACCAGTTATGGGCATCCCTCTCCCTTTTTCTTTCTAAAATCCTTCAATTCACACACCGCAGTCCTGAGTCTACCCTCTTGGTTGTCCTGGGTCAACAGGAGCTGGAGCAGGACTTTAGGGGAAGTCCAAAAGCACAGAGATGTAGTATCAGCACCCTCATCATCGTCGCCGCGTCCTTTCCTTGTGCCATTAGCCTCACTAGGAGCCCTCTGAACAGATGACAGTGGTTGCAGATGAGAGGCCAGATTCGTGCCTACTGGTGAGGCAGGGACTGGCTAAATCTCCCTCTGCTGCATCGCACTGCTCTGTTCTATTCATGAACAGGCACTTGATCATTAAAAAGAAAAAAAAAAATAATCCCCAAGCACACGCACACACACACCCCATAAAATATACACAAAATTGCATTTCATCATGACAGAAAAATACATGTCTTCAAGTCATTTAAGTTTTTTCTTTGGGTTTCTGGGCTGATATTCATGTACGTTAAAAGGATGGGGTAATAATCTCCAAAGTCAGCCTGGCAAGTCCAGGAACGTCAGAGTTAAGGTTACACTTAAATCTAAACATGATAAAATAGGTTCACAGCTTAAAGTACCTTAAACGCAACCATAAGTCTGCCCTGGAAAATTTGGGAGGAAAAAGGATTGCATCCTTTATAAAAAAGTTCCAGCTCACCTTGGATCATGCTTCCATAAATCATTAGTTTACTGCACGGAGGGCAGAGTTAAGGTTATTTGCACATTTTAACTTATTTACTGATACAGTGTACTCCTGTAAGACCATTTTAATTCATTTTGCATAGAACAATGTACTACGTAGCTGCTCTCACACGGCACTTTTCACCTAAACCTCTCAAAAGTAATTTGTACAGGAGGTAACGGTTATTATCTTTACAAAATTACACTGGGGAGAGGCGAACGTGTTTGTCAACCGTCACTTGGACGTGTGGGTAGAGCTGAAACAGAAAATGGGTTGCCTGAATGTCAGTTTGGTAAATATTCCATCCAAGACGTGACGGCCTCTTCCAAGCTTTCCATTTGCCTTGACTGGATAAAAAGTCTGATGTTTGCATTGTATGTGGGAATATTTCTTTCAAGTTGAGGTTCTACCAACATCAAGGGGGTCCCATTAACAGTCCCTTTCATTTCAGGGATTTCTTTCAAAATTGTTTTTTTTTTTTTTAAAAAAAAAAATAATATATATATAGTCCTACATGTAAACTTCATTCCTTTTAGACCACTGTAATCCACCGTGTTATTCATCCTTGTCGTCATCTTTGGAGTTCCTCTGCAGGACAGGGCTCAGTTTGTTTTGCAAAACGGCTGCGAGTTTTTTTGAGGTCTTTTTCAGGAAAGCGCTTCCAGGGTGAACGTCACTAACGTGCAGGTACAGGTCCTCCTGCGTGGGGCCCGTGTAGCCGCAGTCTTCGCACACGTAAAGTTTGTCTCGCCTCTGTTTGTAGGCGTACTGCTGCTGCACGCCGTGGATCTTCTTAAGGTGGGACTCCAGGGAGCAGCGCTGGGTGAAGGCTTTGTTGCAAACCTCACATTTGTAAGGACGAATTCCTGCAACATTAAAAGACAGCGATTACCGTTCTGACTTACACTGAGAGCAGCCCTGAGGAGAAGGACTTGGGAGTGTTGGTGGACGAGAAGCTCAACGTGAGCTGGCAACGTGCACTGGCAGCCCAAAAAGGCGACTGCATCCTGGGCTACATCAAAAGCAGCGTGGCCAGCAGGTCCAGGGAGGTAATTCTGCACCTCTACTCTGCACTCATGAGATTCCACCTGGAGAGCTGTGTCCAGCTCTGGAGCCCCCAACATAGGAAGGACATGGACCTGTTGGAACGGGTCCAGTGGAGGGCCATGAAGATGATCTGAGGACTGAAGCACCTCTGCTATGAAGACAAGCTGAGAGAGCTGGGGTTGTTCAGCCTGGAGAAGAGAAGGCTCCAAGGAGATCTTCTAATGGCCTTCCAGTACCTAAAGGGGGCTCCAAGAGAGATGGGGAGGGACTCTTTATCAGGGAGTGGAGTGATGAGAAGTAGCGATTTTACACTGAAAGAGGGGAGATTTAGATTAGATATTAGGAAGACACTCTTTCCTGTGAGGGTGGTGAGACACTGGAACAGGTTCCCAGAGGAGCTGTGAATGCCCCATCCCTGGAAGTGTTCAAGACCAGACTGGACAGGGCTTTGAGCAACCTGGTCTAGTGGGAGGTGTCTCTGCCCATGGCAGGGGGCTTGGAGCTAGATGATCTTTAAGGTCCCTTCCAACCCAAACCATTCTGTGACTCTATGAT